>JASCZW010010676.1:0-35438 GCA_034211315.2 Aedes japonicus | reverse complement strand
ATTTATTAGTATTTCTTGTTAAAAAGCCATCTGTAAAAGTGTAATAAAATTAAAGCACACGAACACGCACTTCATTGCTCAATCCCGTGCAAGCACCATTTCACAAAAACTATTGATAATATCGGTGACTGATTATTGCGTAAATATACCCTAGGCACAGTTCTCTGTGCCGTAGGTGCAATGTTGTGAAATAGCGCGGATAGAAACATTATAAATGTGCTTCGTACCTACGATTCGTTTTAGTGACACGTTAAAGCTGGAGTAGGAAGAAAGTTATTCGTCAGAGGCTGAAAAATCAACCAGCGATATCATGGAGCCAGAGGAACTCAATTTTGGATTTGGACTGTTCGATGATTTTGCAGAGGACGAACTGCATCCTTTGCAAATCGACGAATATGAGAATGGCGAAGAAGTCGCACGAAAGTTAGAAAACATATATCGCCCAATGAAGGAAGGGACAGTGCTTCATAAAGCAATCAAAAAGAATGATCGTTCACTGGTGGATGCTTTGCTGGCAGCATATCAAGCAGATTTCGATAAAATCAGAGATTATTTAGTGACGAAGTACCAATGGAATCAGATGATAGAATTTGGCTGAAGAAAGTGAATCTGGTTGCGATGGACGAAGAACAGTGTAAGAACTGTAAACTGTTGGAGCAAGAAACTGTCAGATCCAAAGATTTGAATGATGCCATATTCGTTGTGCTAAAAGTCCCATTCATAGTGAAGAAGTATCCGTACTGCATCCGAATGAAAACAATCGTCTACGAATTTTGCAATTAGTGCGAAAACTTATCCCAAACGGCTTCATCTCTTGGAACTATTCGGAATCAAGTGGGTCTCATGACTCATTCATCGAAACAGCAGCATCTTGCGGCAGAGT
Organism: Aedes japonicus; assembly: GCA_034211315.2. NCBI lineage: Eukaryota > Metazoa > Arthropoda > Insecta > Diptera > Culicidae > Aedes > Aedes japonicus. Next base: position 34,555 of record JASCZW010010676.1, on the reverse strand, counting down.
CCATATAATTACCGGCCTATTAGAATTAGGAGCAGATCTCAACGTCCCTGGTCATAACCCACTATTGTCGGCCTGCACATCTCTTCAAAAGGACACTATTTATAAACTGCTGACTGATCATTTCGATGACTTCGATTGTACACAGAGGAATTCTTATCAGATGAACGCATTTTTGGTTTTAATGCAGAAGAATAATTTGGAAATGATGGACTTCGTGTTGAAGAAAATGATAAGCTATAGACAAAAGTACTACAAAGAAACTAAAGCTGAGGCGTTCAACAACATTTTCAATTTTGAGAATGATGATCTTACCTGTCTGTCTAGTTTGACGTACCTAAGAAGGGGACCCATGCAGAAGAAAATTGAAGAATACATCGTGAACTATAAACTTGATTTATCCTATCAATGGGAAAATGTCGAGCATACTAGCATGCTTATTGTCCAGGAACATGGCCGAGGAATATTGCTGGGATGAAATTCGAAAAAATCCCAAGCTTTTGGGTATGAAAATTTACAGTGATTCAACAGTGTTACATGAATGTATTCGCCTTGGAAAGCTGGATATTCTGAATGAAATGTACGAAAGAAACCCGGAAGTAAAGCTGTATTTTGAAACCAATGGATATGGCTGTTTAAACGAAGCGCTCTATAACAAACGCACAGAGTCAACCATTTTTATTCTGGAAAACCATATGGATTTCCTCATCAGCAACTTAGAGAAATTAAAAGAAGAAGTTGTATTGAGTAAATGGCACGGCTCTGACTTCTATGTATTGAATGGTGACTTGTTGGCAAAATATTTCCTATGCTTGCCACAGAGATTGCCGAGGGCAAAAAGATAGAACCGACGATTTATCCTGGTCAAGGTATTCATTTAATATGCATATTTTGTATACTTTTTAATGTTATTTATTACTTTCAGATCTTCAACAGGAATTTCAAAATTTGGACTTGGAATTTGATGAGTTTTCTATCCAAGCAAAAGACCCTTCGCAAAAAGTTGAGCACCATTAAAAGCAAAAATGGTACCACTCTTCTTCACTATGCCGTAGATAAAGATAACGTAAAATTGTTTGTTAATCTACTAGAAGCCGGGTGTGATATGGATGTCATGGATAATCAGGGAAATCATCCGATCCATTATGTTCGAAGCGTGGAAATGCTTAATCTGATCACGGAAAAACATCCAGAAGGGCGATCTCTTGTGCATCGGACCAACTTAGAAGGATACTCGGTATTGCATAAAGTTTGTTCGCTCTACATGGATCAGAAAAGCTTGATTGCACTTCTGGAAAAAGTCATCGAATTTGGTGCAAACGTGAATCAGCTGACCAACAACGGTGAATCGGTTGTTTTCTTGATCGGTAGTTGTACTGTGTTGGATATCCTGAGAAAATATGGCGTTAACTTGGAAATAGTCAACAATGAAGGCGAAACCGCTCTTGATCGTCATTTACGGTATAAAAATGCCTGCATGTCAAGAGAACTGCTGATTCTGCTGTCCAAGCGACCGTTCTTCAGTGAGCACGCTCACAAGTGTTTAGCTCCTTTTATGTACCTAAACCGAGACTTTTTCAGTTGTGACTATCAGCGTTTTCTGGAGAAAAACCCGGAAACGACAAAGCTAATATTTGATTCTGTCTACGAAAAATCCCGTGAGGAAGCCTCCCGGTTATTCTGCAAGGCCGCTGGCAGCGTACGTATTTTCATAACGGAAAAGTTTCTGGAATTTGACTACGATCTAGACTACAACTATAAGGACGACAATCAGTACACACCGATCGTTGGATTGTTAAGCTATATGGAAGAACCAAATGCCCATTTAGTACGGCAATTGCTGCAAAAGGGCGTTGATTTGGATATCCGAAATCACTGGGGACGAAATGCACTGCTAACCTTGGTAGAGAGATTTGGGTCAGCAAAGTGGTATGGTCATGATGTGACATCGGTGCAGCTGCTGTTGGATCACGGAGCTCGGATAAGTAGCACTGATGACGTTGGGAATACTGCTTTACACTACGCTTATAAGGATCACGAATGGGAACTGGTGGAATTACTGATGAAGAATGGAGCGGATCTTTCGGTGAGGAATAAGGATGGCAAAGTTCCACTCCAGATGGCCAGCATAATGAACGAGAAATTGTTCAAGTTTATGCAGTGAACTTGGGTGCTAGTGGTGCATGAGATCAGGGCTGTGATTTTTTTAGTTAAGTTTAATAAAATGAATAGTCTCACTATAATAAAGCTTTATTTATATGAAATGATTTGAATTTCATAGAAATAATGGTGTTTTTGTTATAATTTACAAGCAATGTGGCTCGTTTTCGCACATTTTGTAACTTTCAATATCGTATCCAAGACAGTTTTAACAAATGTCAATCACGATCTAGAAACAAAACATTCAACGAAGAATGAAATCGCATCCAAAGTTCTTTTGAAAATATGCCAATCAATAGCACATAGCGTCTGGACTACCACCGTCCATGGTATTGACCGACCATCTGTTAAACTGCATTATTCTCGATCAAGTTAGTTTATGCATTAAAGAAAACGTGACCAATGAAGAGGAGTAGGCTGTGCTTTTAGAAGACGCTTTCCCGTCATAGTTAAAATTATGGGAAAATTTAAAGATAATCTTGTTTTCGATCGAAGTTTACAATAAAAATGTGCTCACTGGTGTTGAACAAATCTATGCATTTCCGATCGATTTTCAGCGGAACTTCCATATCCGACAATAGTGCTTTTTCCCTCTGTTGTGCGTGAATTGATGAGGAGGAGTCGAAAAAGATTACGTCTAGGATTACGGTTCTCAGTGGCAGTGAAATGAAGTGCAATTTTTGCGCTGAAAAACGGCAATTTAAAAAAAATATTGAAAGTATAAAGTTACGGTCGCTCGGAGTCGATTGGTGATATTTTTCAGTCCGGTCGCAACGTAATAGCAGTGGAAAAAGGGACTTGTAAAAGGTGTCCATTCTTGGGTCTGCTGTCTGGTCGTTCAAAACGAACGGCATGAATGGCTGCTGCTGCTTGCATCGAACCTGCTACGTTTGAGGAAGAATATTGGTAGAAAATCAGGGCAGAAATAAAGTGCCAATATCTAGACATAGATTTTAGAGGAAAATACCAAAACCGTGCCAAAGTAAATTTTGTTTCGGTGTGCAGGCTTAGTTTGTAAAATATACGGTGCAAGAAGAGTGTATCATGTTACTACCGGAAGGTTTCCGACACGTCGGCTACGGCCGGCTTGATATGGAGGAGTGCCAACTGGAGCAGCTGCGGGTCCAGCAGAACTTGGCCGAGATCTTGGACATCAAGGAGAGCTGGTTTGCAAAGCAACAAATTTTTTTTCTACCAAATGTTGAAGAAAATATCTAATATCCTGTTTTATTTTATTTTGTCTATTTTGTTTTTGTTTTGTTTTTCGTTATTCTTGTCTCTTTTCAGTCAGATTGGAGCGGCCCATTGCTTTTGGCAGAAAGAGCTACATATTTTCAGCGTATCGTTAACCAAAACGAACCCTGCTGCAAACCTTTCCTCAACTATCCAATATCCCAGTGATTTCTCGTAGAAGTGCAGAAGATTTCCCGGCTTCCTCCGAAGAGAGTATCATGTCAACACGTTCCTTCCCATTTCCTACTTGACCAGCATTCGGGCACGGTCGGCGCCGGTATTGCTTTATAATGGGTTACCAGTTTTTACACATTGAAGATGTATGTTAGTCCCAAACATCATCTGTTGGTTCTTTGTGTAAATACAGCTGATCTGGCAATAACGGCATTGCATCCGTTGGCGGTCAATCATGCTCATGCTCATGTATGTATGTATGTATGGTAGCCACCATCCCCTCTAGCCCTTGGCTTGGATGCAGCTCCACTTAACAGCAAGATCAAATTGGGCCACCGATCTGAATTCGCACTATCGCTGTATGAAGGGCCAAAAACGGAGGGGTGGACCCGTAAGCAGAACACTTACACGAAATCCACGGGAAATTAAGAATCTCCTTCCAACGATATGATCCAACAAATCGAATAACACAATTCGCAATACTCATTAAGCTTTCTACAGGATGGCTTGTTAAGAAGGGCGCGTCACTCTCCCTGAAACTGTTGGAGTAGAACTCGCAGCACCACACTCGAATCGGTAGGATAAGAAATGCTACTGTTTGTTCCCTCCTAGACTCAGGCAGTCAATCAAACCATCGTCCAGTTTCAGCTTGAATGATACCCTGGTGCTCCCTCCCAACCCAGTATTTATTATATTTATATAAATATAGATGTAATGTAATAATAATATGTTATATATGATTATATAGTAGAGCAAAAATTATATAAGGATATTTAGTTAAATTATGTAATAGTTGGAGTTCACGAGCCTATGATAACCATGTTAAACTAAATTAATTAACCTGCTGAAATAATAATATTAAGGCAGTAATAATAATATGCAGCTTCGTACCACTTTGTATCACTGATGGGTGACTGTATCTCTGGAATGTGAAGGTCATCTTGTTATTCATTGAGGTATAAATATCAATAAAGCATTCAATTGTATATAAAACCATAATATTATATTATTACGTATTTAATCATGACATATAGATATATAACCTTCTGGAATGAAGAGCATTTATTAATTTTGATTATTATTTGATATAATTTAATAAAATAATTATACCGGCCGGATCACCAAACTGAAGCAATTAAAATTTTATTAATTATTTTATTACTTCTTCCATAATATTATATGTATGATATGCAATTAATAATGATGAACAGCTGTGTTCCTCTGAACCGCTCAAATAGTAGTTGATGATCGTGTACTGAAATGTTAAGGTCATATTACGCCATTTAATGGAAAATATAATGAAGGAATTAAAGGTTGAGCGGTCGAGAGAGTCGTCAACATTTCTATTAATGAAAATATGCTAGAGCTTGTAAAAAACATGCATCATATAATAACACATACTAGTATCTATACATCCATTGCTACTTTCGAGAAGGCCACTCCGACGGTGCTAGATACAGCTGAAAATTGATCCCCATTCTTACTGATGCTTCTACCAGAAGATGATCATCCTATAACCGCAAGACCTCCTCTCTAAACTGTATGGTACCTGAGAGAAATTTACCTTTCTGGCGTAATACATGTAATGAAATATACAGAATTAGGCTATGAATAAACAATGTCCTATAAGATAAAATATATAGTGAGGGTATATTGTAATATGAATTGAAAATTACATGTGTGCCGACTGCTGTTTTGTTGCAATTGTAGACAAACTTGCGCATCCATTATGAACCAGAAAATTTAGGCAATGTATGACCGCCATGAAAAAAAGAATTTTAAATTTTAAATTATTTTGTAATACCTGACGACCTGGAAGACCTGAAAGATATGAGAATGGAAAAATTATGATATGATGTACCGGTCGCACCCCTCACTTCGCTATTGTCGGATTGACAACATTGCCCAGGCTACGCCAACCAGCGTCTCCATGTTTCAGCTGGCAGTCTTTTGTGATCATATGACTCGTGGAGGCGTGAGGTAGGAACTTGTGAGGACCAGAGGTCGGTCGCACCCTCCTGCCAAGTTGTCAACTCACCATTTGAAGCCCTCAATCATGCTCATGCTCATGTTCAGAAAACGTGACCAATGAAGAGATAGCTGCTGCAGTGCACAAAGTTTCTTTATACGCTCAAACACTGGATATTATAGACATAAGCTTTGAGTTTTCACTACCGCATCACAGCTTAAGTCGTCTTTCAGTCCTGCCCGAGTTCCGTTAGTATTCCTAATGAAATATCAACCGAAAAACGTTTCTCATCTGAGAGCACGTTAGGCCCAAATGAAAAATCTTTGTTGATTTTACCGATTGCATAACTTCATTGTTTACATCACTTAGCACAAACGGAATCAAGTCCCTATTACTTTTCTGAGCACAAACCTCAAATACTACTAGGACTTTAGGCGTGAAAATGTCTAGAAAAGTGAATAGGCTTCTTATCGTTTAGAAAAGTTACATTCGATTTTTTTCAAGGACATTCCGGGCATATCAATACCATTCGAATTAAATAAATAAAACAATCAATACACACAACACTAGTTTTGTACAGCATTTATTTAAGTAAACAGTTCTCAAACCTTCACTTCAGTCATCACCTCATGAAGCTAAATATCTCACGATACAAACTGATTCCCATTTCGCAAGGAACTTTCCCATCCTTATTCTCAATGGTTAGTTCACCTCCATTTCGAACTAGAAATTCAATCAGCTCCCATCTCCCTTTTTTAAAGGCCAGATGCAATGCCGTACTGCCATCATCATCTGTTGCGTTTACATTCGCACCGTGATCCAGCAGCGTCTTCACCGTATCGCAGTTGAGTCCATACCCCCTATCCACAATCATGGTCAAAACACTCTGACCATGCTGATTCCGAAGTTCCAAATCAACATTTTTCTTCAGAAGTCGCTCAAGTAAATATCTGGGTTCTTCCCTGCAGTTACATAAAAGTCCCATGATTGGTGTGTAACCATACTCGTCCTTCAGGTTGAAGTCTAAATCATAGTCGAATTGTAGGAATTTGTCCACAAAAAAACTGCGTGCTCTACAGCATGCTTGGCTAAACAACTGAGATGCCTTGTGGCGTGAGTGCTCGTAGAGGGAATCAAACATGAGCTTAGTCGTGTCCGGATTGGCTTCCAAAAATGGTCGGTAGTTGCTTTCGAACGTATAGCGTTTTGCTTCAACAAGTGGAGCGAGATACTTGTGGGCGTGGTCTTTAAACGAAGGTAACTGGTGCATTAGTGGCAGCAACGTGCGCGCTATCCAGTAATGTTGATAACACAAATGTCGCTCAAGAACAGTTTCACCTCTGGTGTTGACCGTTTCAGATTGACATCGAGGTCTATCAGGAGTTGAAATACTGAAGGGCACGAGGTCAGGAAGAGTGCTGATTCACCACTATTCGTCAGCTGATTCACGTTTGCTCCGTATTCGATGATCTTCTTCAGTAATTCAGTCAATGGTTGGTGATATATGCGAAGGCTACAGATTTTGTGCAACAGAGTCTGACCGTCAGAATTGGTTCGATGGAGTAAGGAACGTCCTTCAGGGTGGTGTTGAATGATAAGATCAAGCATATCAATACTCCGCACACAGTGCACGGGATGGTTTCCTTCGTTATCTAATGTGTCCAGATCGCAACCGAGTCTGAGGAGCATTTCGCATAGCTTCAAGTTATCCGTCTCTACAGCGTAATGCAAAACCGTTTCGCCTTGCGGTCCCTCTTACTTCGTCAAGATGGTGTTGGAACATTGTGATAGCAGTTGGGTCGTATTTCACCTTTTCCGTTATCTCCCGGAATTGCGTCACGTGACCTAAAATAATATGATTAAGACAATAAATTTTAGTGATAAAGTTATTTACAGAAAATCATTGAAATCTGTTGACCGCAAAGGTCATCAGGAAATGAACGATGGAACACTCTCAACAACAATATATTATTAACATAATTGCATGGCATGCTTGTATTCCTTAAGACTCGTACATATTAGCAGAACATTTGACAAGTTTCACTGAGCCTGAAGAACTCCCAAAATAGCTTGGAGGCATAGTTGGAGGCATTTCATATCAATTATGAACCGTAAAGGTAAAACCAACAATCAATATGCAACTAGCGATTTGAAATTGGTTCACTGTTGTAGAACCCCCTGGTTCGAATTACACCTTGAAGCCAGCACCTTGCTGTACATATTTGCGCCTTTGTTTTGATTTGCTGTGTTGTTTTGACAGAATATTTGAGAGTGTGTTCATGTGAGTTCATTATTAGGGGCGCATTATTAAGCTTGGGACCATAGACTAACTCTAAGACCAGTAGGTCCCATACAAAAACGATTTTTTCTTGGCGCAGTCAGTACTAGAACATCGTCCCAAGCTCGGTCCCAAGCTCAATAATGCGCCCCTGATAATGAACTCACATGAACACACTCTCAAATATTCTGTCAAAATAACACAGCAAATCAAAACAAAGGCGCAAATATATACGGCAAGATGCTGGCTTCAAGGTGTACTTCGGACCAAGGGTTCTACAACAGTGAACCAATTTCAAATCGCTAGTTGCATATTGATTGTTGTCTGGACCGAGCTTGGGACCGATGTTCTAGTACTGACTGAGCCAAAAAAAACATTTTTGTATGGGACCTACTGGTCTTAGAGTTAGTCTATGGTAAAACCAACAATCAATATGCAACTAGCGATTTGAAATTGGTTCACTGTTGTAGAACCCCTTGGTCCGAATTACACCTTGAAGCCAGCACCTTGTTATACATATTTGCGCCTTTGTTTTGATTTGCTGTGTTATTTTGACAGAGTATTTGAGAGTGTGTTCATGTGAGTTCATTATAAGGGGTGCATTATTGAGCTTGGGACCGAGCTTGGGACGATGTTCTAGTACTGACTGAGCCAAGAAAAAAAACGTTTTTGTATGGGACCTACTGGTCTTAGAGTTAGCAACAATCAATATGTAACTAGCGATTTGAAATTGGTTCACTGTTGTAGAACCCCTTGGTCCGAATTACACCTTGAAGCCAGCACCTTGTTATACATATTTGCGCCTTTGTTTTGATTTGCTGTGTTATTTTGACAGAGTATTTGAGAGTGTGTTCATGTGAGTTCATTATAAGGGGTGCATTATTGAGCTTGGGACCGAGCTTGGGACGATGTTCTAGTACTGACTGAGCCAAGAAAAAAATCGTTTTTGTATGGGACCTACTGGTCTTAGAGTTAGTCTATGTTATTAAGCTTGGGACCGACCTTGGGACCGATGTTCTAGTACTGACTGAGCCAAAAAAAAACATTTTTGTATGGGACCTACTGGTCTTAGAGTTAGTCTATGGTTATATCATTTGAATTCCCCTAAACGACGCGTTAATAAAAGGCCTTAAAGCACAAGGTTAACAATTTTGATTATTTTTTAGTAGAAAGTGATTGATTTATGAAAAAGGTTTTTACAACGTTTTGTTGCAGCAAAAAAATGTTACGTCATTTTGATAAGTTCGACGTATCTGTGTGAAATACGACAACTTGACGTAACATTTCGACGTAACAACATTGTCATACTGACTTATCAAAATGAGGTATTATATCTCTTTATTGCAGACCGTTGTAAAAAGCATTTTTCTGAATGGAACTTGAATTTCCACTGCACTGTGTAATTTTCAAGTACAGTGATGTAATATCTTTAACCACGTTCCGTGGAATTCAATTGGGATACAGAATAAAAATAAACTCAAAAATATTCAATGTTTATCCACATTTACGTCCAAAGGTTACTTACGTCCATTTGAAAAGGTAGTTGAGAATTAATGGATTATATCAATAGATTATAAAATTATAATTCAATCAAAATTTAATATTAAAAAGAGCACAAACAAATTGTTGGTTTTCTTTAAGAAACCATGATGCTTGAATCTTCTCAAAATTTAGGTTTAGGCTTCTCAAAATTTAGGCTTGTTCCCGAGCACAACTATAATTATCTAAGGTTTTTCATTAGGGCGAATCTAACATTGAGATACTCTCTTTGATTACTATCTCTTTCATTCATATTCAAATCTTCTTTACGTTTTTCATTCTACTATTTGTAGAGTATGCTAGCCAGCACTGTTGTGTGTCGATCTGTACTAAAGAATCTCTCGAAAGTGTCATAATGGCGCTGTAATGAATGAAAGAGAGTGAGCCCGGAGAGAATCTCTCAATGTTAGATTTAACTAACATTTCTCGAGTTTTTTTTTTAGCCAGACTACCCACAACTATTTCTTCACTACTCCAGCATCAAAGACCAATACTTTTTTTTTGCAAATTCAAAAAGAAGTCCTTTATACCTTTATACCGCGCGCGAGGCTCAAACTTTTGTAGACTTTACAAAAAATGAAAAATAAACTACTTTAAATTACAATAACAAATAAAAACATTAAATACATCATCATCATCATCATCGGAGCGAAAAGTATTGTTTTTTTTGTGCCCCAAGACAAATATAAAACATTTAACAATAAACCATGCAAAAATATCCTTTGTAATAACATCGCCAAGGGAACGTCTATTAATTACATCACGCAAAAAAATGACTTTTAATACCCCCCCCCCCCCTTTGTCACGTTTTTTCACGTTTATGGACCTTCATACGTAATTCATCATGACATAATTAATGGACCTTCCCCAAGATATAAAATTAGTCAAGAGTAAAAAGTTAACAGAGTAGCTGTTCAAAAGACAGCTTTGATGTGTGAAATACATTGTCTCTCAGGAAGTATTTCCCGAAAAAGTTTTCGACGCATGTGTTAACTTTGAGGCGCATTAATCTTGAAGTAATCATTGTAATTTGTTACAACTTCTTCAACTTTGCTTTTCAACAGATAACCAAAACAACAGATAGCAGTTTTGTGCAACCGTTACCGTGATTGGATATTGGACCTTCGATATCTGTAAAAGTGCATCTATAACAATAAGTTATTGACACGTGGTCGTGTGGTTAGTGACGATATCCTTCTTTCATGGATGGCCGTATAGAACTTGTCTGTATAACCCCAGCAGGAAATTTAACTTATGCCTTGTTCAGACTACAGAGTTATAACATGTTATAACGGGTATCAAATAATTCCAACAAGGAATTCGTCATCAAGAAAGGCTTATAATATGTTATATGTTATAACATTGTTAATTCAACCGTTTTTCACAACTCAACTCATTCATATGAAATCTGTAATATTTGTATTGCATGTATAAGTTGAGTGTCATATGGCGCACAAATGAATATCTACATACAACAATGCATTCGCTCTGTTTTTTAAGTTGCGAATATGTTGTGATGCACATGTAGTAGTAAGCAGTGAGCTCATATGGTATAGTCATGTAGCGTAAACAACGACTTCGTGTATCACCAAGAAAATTGTTTACCTATCTAGTTCTAATCATTCACAATGCTCAGTTCATTGGAAGCAAACCACCGGTCGGGATGGAAACGGTCTACTTCCCAGTATTGCGAAAACGATACATACCGGAAAATTATTCAAACCATCCACTGCACTTTTCCGCAGCCGAAGGAAATTTGGAACTACTTCAGGGTGCAGTCCGTTCCGGAGCTAACATCTACCGACCAGTCCGAGAAGGAGAAACACCGCTTCACGTTGGTATCTACAATGAACAGTGGAATGTCGTGGATGCCTTGATGGAAGTTTATGAGAGAGATTATTCGAGGGTGATGAAATGTCTGGAACGGAAGGGAGTTTCGAAGTCTAACGCTGATATTTGGTTGAAGAAACCGATCGCGATTGCATGTACCGACGAGGAGTGTAGAAGAGCAAAGGAAATGGAAAATGGACTTGAAGGTGATGTGGTTGAACTTATCCTGTTGAAACAATCTCACGAGGAAGAATGCACTGCAGCTATTGTTGTCACGGAACAGAACGAATCATCTATTAAAGCTTTCACTGAATCGTTAAAACCGAATGGACTTTTAGCATGGAGCTACATTGGCCCGGATGAAAACTGTGATACATTCATTCAGCTGGCAGCGTTTCGTGGAGCGGTTGAATTAGTCAAAAGACTTGTGAAAAACGGAGTTGATCTTTCGATGACCGGGCGCAATAAAATGACCCCGCTGATGGAGGCATGTAGTTCTTTGAAAATGGATGTTATTAGGCTGTTGTTTGAAGAATATGGCGATGTTTGTGACCCAGTAGCAAAAGATAAAATTGGTTACACTGCATTTCTACACGTAATACCGCATTCAAATGCAGATGGTTTTGACTATGTTCTTCGGAAAACGATGGCCTACAGAGTAAAGCAGTTCGGAGAGAGTGAAAGTGATGCATTCAATCACGTGTTTAGATATGAAGGAGGACCACATTGGGCAAGTTTGTCGGTTTGGAGCATTCTAGCAGGAAGGTTCGGAAATTTAGTTGTGGTACCTTATCTGACACAGTATAATTATGACTTAAGTTTCCGGTACGGTGATCGTATTATGCTGATGGAAGTTATCATCCGGAGTATAGCTAAAAAGTACTACCGAGCACAGATTCGACAGAAGCCCGAACTTTTGGCATTAACCGATCAAGATGGATGCAAAGTGCTCCATTGTTTGATGTGGTCCGATGAGTTAAAGTTTGTTCAAGAATTGTATCGATCATTTCCTGACCAGTGTAGATGTTTGTTCGAATGCCAAGGAGCTGTCATTTGTTTGGTTAGTGTTATGATAGAAGGGCACAATCAGGTACTGATCTTCTTACTGGAACACCATCGAGAATTCATAGAATCAATATTGGAAAATGTGATGGACAACCTTTTGCGGAAGACATCCTACCCGAAAGTATTTTTGGCGAGCCATTCGATATCATGCTGTTGAATTTCCCAGAACTGGAACCGAAAGCGGCTGAGTTGCATTATAAAGTGATGAAGGAAGGAATGGATTCGGATGAAGAATTTGATGACGAATACGACCAAGGATTAACTTATAGAATGCTGGGCATTTAGTTTAATTGACATATTGATTGATCATTGTAAAAACATGAAAATTTGCGCAATATATAACGGTGCTACTTCATAAGGTTTTTTTCCTTTTGGCTTAGCTTAGTGTAATCTGCTCCATTTTCAATCAGAATGCTTATCAGGTCAAATGCTCCGCACCTGAAAGCATAGTGCATGACTGTCTCACCTTGGAAATCAACATGATCAAGATCTAGTCCACTTTCAATCACATTTTTTATCATCCGAAAGTCATATTCCATTGTTTTCTTGCTCATCAAGAGCATAAGCGCATTTTGTCCATTTGAGTTCGTTAGATTGACATCCACCTTCTTTTCCAATAACCTGTAAACTAAATCAGAACATGAGGTCTCATCACTACTTAGCAAAACTAAAAGAGCTGTCATTCCATTCTCGTTTCGAGCATTGAAGTTCAAATCCATTTGTAGAAAACGTTCAATGCAGAAGACGTTCATTTGTGAGCAAGCTTCAACGAACAGTTGGGAAACGCGGTCTCTCGAGGTCATGAATTCAACTTCAAACATTTCGTTAGTTTTATCTGGATTGCATTCCAAAATGGGTTTGAATATTGCATCAAAGGTACTGCGTTCAAAACGCAACAGACAACTTAATAAGGACTCATCGTTATTATTGAAACTAACGAAACTATCACTTGATTGAAGCATAATTGAACCGATCTGGCTATTTAAATGTCGTAGATGCCGATGCAGAGCCGTGTTACCATTAATGTCTCGATGATTTTTATTAACAGGGGTGAATCCCTCCTGTTCGATACCAACTGTTAGAAATTCAAACAAATCTTTATCATAAGTGTAGAATAAGACAGTTGTACTGTCATTTGTCGTTGCATTCAAGTTGGCTCCGACTTTCAGCAATTCCAGAATAAAAGCTTGTTTGTGCTCTACACAAGACGAGCAGATAATGTGGAGCAGGGTAAAGCCGTTCCTATCTTTCCGATTGACGAGCTCCGAGCCTTCTGGGTGCCGATCGATAATCAAATGAAGCATTTCTGCGCTTTGAACGTGATGAATGGCGTGTCGACCATCACAGTCCAGTTGATCTATGTTGACATTCAAATCCAGGAGATGTTGAACAAGCTCCAACTGGTTCTCATAGATGGCCTGATTCAGGAATGGTTGATCGTTGGCAGTGATGTGTGACACGAGACTTTTGCCGAATGTAGAAACACGATGGTGAATAGAGCTGAAGTCCCTCAGAAGAATATCGTAAGTGCCGTTGATTTCTGGAATTGGAGGGAGAGAAATATATTACCTTTGTTTACCAGTTAGCGAGCGCCCAGTTAGCGGACAGTTGCTGTGCTATAGAATTTAGACGAACTGAAAGTTCTTAGTGAGAACTTCTCACCAATAGTTTAAAATTTTAACCAGATTACGTTTAAGGTTTTACCGATTGCATTTTTCCGGTAATTGGCACCCTAAAACACTTCAATCATTCCTCTTCTTCATGCAACGATGATGATGAATTAATTTGGCTATCTGTCTGTGGTCCCAGTGGAGGCTTTTAGAGGCACTTCCGCAAAATTTTGTTGATCACGCTAGCTACAATTCATGTTATTGAACTTTACTCAGTTTTTTATATTACTAGCTGAACCCAGTGCGAGCGCTGCTACGCTTGCAACTAAAAAAATAATACATTTATAGAACTGGCACGTTTTTGGATGTTTTTTGGAATGAGTTTTTTTTCTTGACTAAGCAGGGGTTCAAACTTTTATCAGAACATGCTTCTTACCCGAGAAATACACGTTTTGTGTTTTAGTAACCCGGATAATTCACATGTTTGGGAGAAATTTGTGTTTTATTTGTATGGGAGCCCTCTCTTCCAGAGGGGAAGGTTTCTCAAACCACCATACAATCATTGTCTTCAAAGCCCCCCACATATCGAATTTGGTTCCATTTGCTTCATTAGTTCTCGAGTTATGTAGAAACTTCTGTTTCATTTGTATGGGAGCCTCCCCTTACATAGATGGTTCCTTTTTCTTGATTAGTTCTCGAGCCATGCAGAAATATGTGTTTCATTTGTATGGGAGCCCCTCCCCCTTTTCAGAAAAGGAAGGGGTCTCTTACTATCTTAAGAACCTCCCCGGTCCAAAAAACTCCTCCATACAAAATATCAAGCCGATCGGTTCAGTAGTGTCCGAGTCTATAAGGTTGAGACTGACAGAAATTCATTTTTATCTACATACAAACATTTCCTGCATTTATAAAACCCCGCACACCAATTTTGGTTCCATTTGCTTGATTTATTCTCAAGTTATCCAGAAATTTGTGTTTACATATGTCACGTCCGTGCACAACCCATCCTACTCAGCCGAACACGAATCTACTATCAAAATGGAAACTGAAAAACGTAGTGAAAAGCACCACTTATAGCAACTTATCTTTCAAAGTGGTAATCTCCATTGCGGATTCATATTGTCCCCTTCTGATGTTCTGCGAAATGTTTGCTCGTCAAGTTGATCGAGTCCGATATTAACGACACTGCTGTATGATATAAACAGCCCATATGACATGATGCGCAATTGCAGAAACGTCACGCACGACTAGTGCTGACTAATTTTTCTTGGTACAACTTGTTGCATGAATAACTTTTATCAGTTTTATATACAACTAGCTGAACCCGGTGCGTGCGCTGCTACGCTTGCAACTAAATGAAATAAAATGAGTTGTTTTTTGAAAAAAGCAGGGGCTCAAACTTCTATCAAAACATGCTTCTTATCCGAGAAATACACGTTTTGTGTTTAAGTAACCTGGATAATTCACATTTTTGGTAGATATTTGTGTTTCATTTGTATGGGAGCCCTCCCTTCCAAAGGGGGGTGGTTTCTCAAAACACTATACAATCATTGCCTTCAAAACCCCCCACATGCCAAATTTGGTTCCATTTGCTTGATTAGTTCTCGAGTTATACACAAATTTGAGTTTCATTTGCATGAAAGCACCCTCCCTCTTTCAGAAAGAGGAGGGATCTTGAACCACCATAGAAACCTTCTTGCCTTCAAAACTCCTCACATGGCAAATTTGATTCGATTTACTTGATTAGTTCTCGAGTTATGAAGAAATTTGTGTCTCATTTATATGAGAGCCCCCCTTCCTGAGAAAATAGGTGTCTCAAACAATCATAAGAACCTTCCCGAGCCCCAAAAACCCCTTCATACAAATTTTCACATTGGTCAGTTCAGAACTTCCCGAGTCTATAGGGGTCTGACAGACAGACAGACAGAAATTCATTTTTATGTTTATAGAAATCTAGCCTCCAAAAACCCCCATATGCATAATGTTTCATGTTTCATTTCATTTACTTGATTAGTTCTCGAGTTATGCAGAAAGTTGCGTTTAATCTGTATGGAAGACCCTCCTCCCTTCTAATGGGGATGGGTATTGATTGAACTGCCATAGAAACATTTCTAGCCTCCAAAAACCTCCACATACCAAATTTGGTTTCATTGGCTCTCGAGTTATGCTAAAAATTATGTTTCATTTTTGTGGGAGTCTCCCCTTCCAGAAGGCGGAGGGGTCTCAAACTACCTTAGAAACATTTATTTCCTTCAAAAACCTCCAGATGCAGAATTTGGCTCCATTTGCTTGATTTGTTCTCGAGTTATGCAGAAATTCGTGTTTCATTTGTATGAGAGACCCCTCTTTCTGTGAGCGGAGGAGTCTCAAACCACAATAGAAACATTTTTTGCCTTCAAGTACCTCCACCTACCAAATGTGGTTTCATTTACTTGATTAATTTCGTTCCATATGCTTGATTAGTTCTCGAGTTATGCACAAATGTGTGTTTCATTTGTATGAGAGCCCCCCTCTAACAGAGGGCGGAGGGGTGTCAAGTCACCTTAGAAACATTTATGCCTTCAAACATCTCTACCTGCCAAATTTGGTTCCATTTGATTAGTTCGCGAGTTATATAGAAACTTTTGTTACATTTATATGGGACCCCCCCCCCCCTACCAGAGAGTGAGGAGGGGTCTCAAACTATTGTAGAAACAATCATTGCTTTTAAAATCCCCGCATGCCAAATTTGGTTCCATTTGCTTCATTAGATCTAGAGTTATGAAGACATTTTAGTTTCATTTGTATGACAGCCCCCCTTCTAGGAGAAGGGAGGGGTCTCAAACCACCATAGAAAAAAAATTGTCTCCAGAAAACCCCACATGCCAAATTTGGTTCCATTTGCTTGAATAGTTCTTGAGAAATGCAGAAAATTCTGTTTCATTTGTATGGGAGCCCCCCTTCTAGGAGAGGGGAGGGGTCTCTGACTACCATAGAAAAATTTATTGCCTCCAAAGACTTCCATATGCTTAATTTGGGTTCCTTTGCTTGATCAGTTCTCGAGTTATGCAGAAATTTGTGCTTCATTTGTATGGGAGCCCCCTTTCCAGAGAAGGAGGGGTCTCAAACCATCATAAGAACCTTCCCGGTCCCAAAACCTTTTCCATACAAAATTTCACGCTGATCGGTTCAGTAGTTTTCGAGCCTATTAGGTTCAGAGACAGACAGACAGACAGACAGACAGACAGACAGACAGAAATCCATTTTTATATATATAGATGATGTTGTTGTTTTGTATGATGTAGGTACCCACCTTGACTCGTAGTGAAGAATAAATTCGACAATTCGCCCTTTTTCTTCGAAATTGTATATTCTAGCTCTGGTAAGCTATTCAACAATACTTCAAATGCTTCCTCATAATTTGTGGCGACGTAGCACTGAATTACTTCTGCAATGGTTGTCTGCAGATTTTTCAAATAGAATGATCCGTGATGAAGTAACACAAATTTCGTCATCTCAAGGTATCCGTGCTGCATCAATGACCCCAAAGTTGAAAAGGCCACATTCCTTTCAAACAACTTTTTCAGCTGTGTATTTCCCCGGTAGAGTTCATCGACCAGCTTCAGCTCATTCGCACATATCAAAGCGTGCAGAACAGTGAATCCACCCGATGAACTTATTTTCAAAAGTTCTGGATTTTTACGAATCTCTTTACTGTAGAAGTTTTTTGCCTTTTTGTATCTTATCATATCCATTAGTGCTGTTACTTCTTTCCACTGATACGTCAGATCGTACTGATATCGATCCAACTCCTTTTCGATAGTTTTATCCCAAAATACTGCATCAAGTTGTGTCCAGATGCCTGTGTAAGGCCACTCATCATACTCCAGTCGGAATATGGAATTGAACGCAGCGGATGACGTCAGGGAGCAATGCTGTTGTTTGTACTCTACCATTTTTTCGACAACGAGCCCAAAGCTGTTTCTGTTCTTACGGTTTAATATGTAGTGTAATCCATGTTGGGCTTTTTCATCCAGAGCCGTAGGATCAAATCGATCTAGATATTTTGTTACCAGTAGCTCTATAATATGCATCTGGGAAGCTTCACAAGCTGCATGAAACGGCGTTCTCTTCTCAACTCCGGTCAGTGTAAGATCAGCTCCTAATTCAACTAATTTCCTGAGAAGATCAGCATTTCCGTAATAGGCTGCCAGATGTAATAACGACTCGCAGTTTCCAGTCGGTCCAATGGCATTCCACGAAAGGATGCCATTTGAAAGTAAACTTGTTATAAGCTTGATTAGTTGATGGCAGTTAATTCTTTCTGGATCTAATACTGCTATCGCCTCACCTCCAATTGTACCTTTCAACAAGATAAGAATGGAATTCCTAAAATTTCTAATAGGAATACATTTCGCTTCCAATTGCTTTACACTTCGACATTGCTCTTCATCATAAGCAATCAGAGGGCATTGGTTGGACCAGAATTTGTCATCTGATTCTGTTTCACATTCTATATTTCTTATCATTATCTGGTTTTTGACAAACTGGAAATCTTTATGAAACTCTTCCAGAAGAAATTGTGCGGTATCTTTTTGACCTTCCGCGATAGCAACGTGCAGTGGCGTCTCACCGTCCTGAATTGGTTCATGGAGATTGTGTCCATCGGAAAGCAGCTTTCGCATACCAGCGATATCACCACGTAGAGCCGCATAGTGCAGCGGATATGGATTCAGATCAGCTGGAAAATAGCGCTTGCGATGCATTTTTAGATTCACTTAGAAGTAGTACTTCTTCACCCGCTTTAACTTGAGTTTGATATCGATAGATTACCATTTTTTAACGGAGATAGCACAAATTATGGTGGTTCAAGTCTGTACGTGAATTTAGGGTAGCATATGACTCATTCAATGTTTACACTACTACACCATAATATGGATAGAGAAACACCAGAAACACCGACACACTTGAACTGTGCTCCATTCAACACAATACATGGCAGAGTGACATGCTTCAATGCTCACTTTCTGATAGGGATATGTACACAGAAAAAAAATTTGTATAAAAAATATCATTTTACCCGACTACCTGAATAAAAAATTCTCATAGATTTGCAACTGAATATATTCGAACCATACAATAGAATCTATAGTATGTACTAGTATTGTTCACAATGATAAGATGACAATAGGCGTTATTGTTACCACAATAGAATCTTATGTAAATTGAGGAATCGACAATAGAAAAGGGGGGTTGTTATGTATCTCAACTATAGAAAAAAACATTATTTTCCGAACAAATTTGAGTCACTTACTATAAATTGTATTGTTTCACTATTGTTGAAAATTCTAGAATATGGAGTAAATTGAAGATCTATTTTCATTACATATGCATTTTTCATTTATCTGATTGATGAACAATAGGATTCATGGTCAGAAATAGATTTTAATGTGGTTTTATATTATTGTATCGTAATTGAATGGTTATTTTTATCCGGGTATGCCTATCTTCAAAACAACCATGAATTATTATCAAATTTACTACGTTTATGGTAAAATCTTCAACATTTGTGGTATATTTGAAAGACCTCATATTGATATCAACGAACTATGGTTGACCTAATCGCAGGCATGGTAAAATCAAACGCATTAATTTGATAGTCAGGTGAAAATTGTTGGTGTTAATTTAGCCTCGAGTTCAGCCAACATTTAACCCTCGAAGTGGTAGTTTGTAAGCGTTTTCAATGCGTGTAACATACCTCCGCTTTGGCAGATGCCACATGTGGCTATACCCCAAAGGTGACTCTAATCTATCAGGTGGTCTATTTTCTTCAATTGGTTGGGAAGCCGGATGGAGAAGCGGGGTATCAAATGAGATTGCGAAAGAGTAAGGAATACTAAATAGTGTATTACGCTCATAATGACAGTTGTTGACTGCATTTTTGCAGTGAGTGACGTGTGAAGTGAAGAGTGAGTGAAGAGTTATATATTAATATAAACGGTATGTGCTATACGTTTTGTTTACACGTGCACTTTTTCCCCGAAATATTGGTAAACAAAACTTGCAGCCAGAAGCTTCATATCCCTATGGTATCCCAGATATGATTCATTCGACTTCGCGAAAATCGATCAACTGGCATTTGCTTAGTTGTCAGATGTTGTTTTCTGTTTAAATTTTAATGGCTGGGTAAATGTATTGTTTTTCTTTTTAACCGGTTTAGCAATTTACGTAACCGCACTCAATGACGTCTACAAAAACGGGCGCAGAATCCGAACTCGGTCATGGAAATCCGCTTCGCGATCCGAACAAAGTGAGAAAAAAACGCCGTGTATTGGTTTCCAACATTCTGGCCACCGGCCAGCTACCTCCAGAGGGACAAAAATCATCCGTTGTACAAACTATAGACACTCAAGTAATATACTGGACAACAGTATATGTGTAAGGTGAAATGTGCTGTTTTATGCGTTTTATGTGTAAGGTGAAATGTGCTGCTTGAACGTGTTCGACAGTCTTGCTTAAACTGACGGTCCTTGCGGCACTGCTACGGAACATAAAAGAACTGTGCTGACAAAGAATCCGACACGGTCAGCATTTAAGTTTCCTCAAGTCTTCGAAATTTCCAACAAGAGTAATTTCTAAAAACTAGTTTTTATTCCTATCCTAGCCACTTTCCACTTTCAGCCGTCTTTTGCCCACATAACGGGTAACTCATTGTGATCGTTTCGTTGGCTAGCCGATTATTTTCAACCGGGAAGTGATTGCCAACACTCGCTTCATTGTCCCCATCACAAAAGAACTCGACAGTGTATTACACTCTCGCGCCACTTTACTCAATTTTTGAGTACAATTGTATGCTATCTCTTTTTCTCTCACGGAAATGTTACTCAATTTTCGTAAAAAATGGATCTACTCAAAAATTGAGTTGATCCACTTTTTAACGAAAATTGAGTAACATTTCTGTGAGAGAAAAAGAGATAGCATACAATTGTACTCAAAAATTGAGTAAAGTGGCGTGAGAGTGTAGGCTTTTTGACGTTTAATCACCTTTCTCTTTCTGGCACATGTAAAGGAATTATGGTTTGTTTTCCTCCATCTGATTTTCCATCTTACTTTCATCTAAATGACGCAGTAGTGTGCGTGCGTTTAAGGTCACTTAGCCTAATAGTATGATCTGTGCCCCCTCGCCAATCACATCGCTGGATAGCAACATCTATCGTCCACAACTTCCGGATATTTTCCCCGTCAAAGAAATGGGTACCATTTCCATTACCCAGACATTTCTATCAATGTCAACACGAGTATTCCATTAGTCGACAGAACAAATTTTCTAAACCGCATACGATCCAGTTGCACTGTGCTCCGGAAGACGTTGCCAACATGTTCGAAAGAATAGTTTTTATTAATTATAAGCATAAAAAATATTCAAAACTATTGAAATGGTAAAAAAAATATTGATAAATAAATATAATAAAACAATATATTTATTCCTAAATATACTAATGAGGACATTATATTTGAACAATAAACTGAGCTCCATTTGAAGTAAACAGTCCTAGTACAATTCTAATTCAAAAAAGGACTTCAATTGTACTTCATCCAACTGCCAAAATTCGAAATGAGCCGCTAGCAATTTTGACATTTTAAGTTCATCGGTTGTAACATCTGAAGTACGATTGTACCAACAATCAATATGCAACCAGCGATTTAAAATTGGTTCACTGTTTTAGAACCCCTTGGTCCGAAATACACATTGAAGCCAGCACCTTACTACACTCAAAAAAATCGTCACGTTATTTCCACGTGAAATTTCACGTAACTTTCACCTGAACACGTAACCGAATCTTCCTCAGTAGAATCAGGTGAACATTACGTGCCAGTGAATTTTATGTGAAAAATCACGTAACAATTATATGATGTTCACGTAAAATGTGGATTTGCGTGGAAATCACGCAGCTCTTACATGAATTCTACGTGTTTATTACTGGTTTTCGCAGTGGACGAAAATTACGTGAGTTTCACGTAAATGTGACGTGTCGATATTTTTGAGTGTATACATATTTGCGCCTTTGTTTTGTTTTGCTGTGTTATTTTGACAGAATATTTGAGAGTGTGTTCATGTGAGTTCATTATTAGGGGCGCATTATTAACATAGACTAACTCTAAGACCAGTAGGTCCCATACAAATACGATTTTTTTGTTGGCTCAGTCAGTACTAACACATCGGTCCCAAGCTCGGTCCCAAGCTCAATAATGCAACTAGCGATTTGAAATTGGTTCACTGTTGTAGAACCCCTTGGTCCGAAGTACACCTTGAAGCCAGCACCTTGATGTACATATGCGCGCCTTTGTTTTGATTTGCTGTGTTATTTTGACAGAATGTTTGAGAGTGCGTTCATGTGAATTCATTATTAGGGGCGCATTATTAAGTTTGGGACCGAGCCTGGGACCGATGTGCTAGTACAGGAAAAAAATCGTTTTTGTATGGTACCTACTGGTCTTAGAGTTAGTCTATGATTGTACTACGACGGGAAGTACGATTGAAATAGGACTTGGCTACTTCAATCGTACTTGAATTGTACTAGGCTCCGCTATCTGAGATAAAACAAAGGCCTGACAGTGTGAACTGCGAGTATTATCAAAGCTTTCTCTCTCTCTCTATCTCTATCTCTCTCTCTTTCTCTCTCTCTCTCTCTCTCTCTCTCTTCCTCGCCGTATAGTGTACGTGGCCACGTCTATGGTCCAACTTGGGGTGCATAGCAGCTGCATACAAAGATCACGTTGATTTTGGCGATCATAAACCCTTCGCATGAACTGGACATTACTTCCTGGATGGGGAATCTACGCTCCATTTTCTTTCTTCTTGAGTAGCTGAGTAGCCGACTCGAGTAGCCCCCGACGGTGGGTGTACCCTACTCCGACGGAGGATTCCCCGGCAGTGAAAGTTCTCCCAAAACCGAACCACGGTGAGCCATTTAGGTCTGACTTCCTAAGCTATTTAGCTCCCCTTTCTTGACGCAGTCAACTCGAGTAGTCCCCGACAATGGGTCTATCCTAGACCGACGAAGAGTTTGCCATTTCGCCATTTCCTGTGCAGCTCGGACGGTATCCTTATTACTGCCTTTCAGCCAGCGTTTCCTGTATCTGCTTCGTGGCACATCACTTCGACAACATTGTAGACTGTGACGCCATGCATATCCCTGCGCACTTCTTCGAACCTAGACGAAGTGTGACCAAACCGTTGCAGATACTTCTAGAAGCAGCCGTGCCCGGAGAGGAACTGTGTCATATAGAAGTTCACCTCTCCATGCTTCCTATTCACCCAAGCTTACACATTTGAGATGAGCCGGTGGGTCCACCTTCCATTCACCGCATTGTCCAACTGTTGCTGCCACCTAGCCAACGAGTCCGTTCTGAAGATTCTCATCGCATTTCTTAATACTTAAGCTGATAACATTCGACGCTCCCGCCCAGGGTGATGCGAATGGGCATCAAGCTAGGGATAACGTATACTGCCTCCGACGAAATTGTTCTGTATGCGCTCGCGACTCATGTCACATCGGTGTCACAGCTGTTTGTGAATCGATTTCAGTTCTGTTTACGGCAAATAAAAGCTACAACATTCCCATAAAACGATTTTTTTTTCATCAGATCGGGCTGTTTGGACTGAGCGTCGCTTACAAGTTCTTCTTGCTCATTTTATGCCGCCACCTGTCATCTGAAGCTCACGAGAAAATAATGTGAGCCTCCCACCACGAGTTAAGGATGGAAGGTGATGAAATAGAGCAAGCTGATGAATTCGTGTATCTGAACTCATTGGTGACCGCCGATAATGACACCGGCAGAGGTGCATTGTGGTGGACAATCGTTCTTTTTTTGGACTCCGAAGGACGTTAGGATGAAACAAAGTTCGCCGAACTACAAAGTTGACCATCTACAAGATATCTATTAGACCGGTAGTCTTCTACAAAGTACACACCTCTAAAATCGGTCAACTACGGTGGGCTGGGCATGTCGAAAGAATTGTGGACAACAATCCAGATAAAAGATTCTCGTAAACGAGCCAATGGGTACGAGGAGATTAGGCACACAACGGGCAAGGTGGATCGATCAAGTAGAAGCTAACCTGCGGACTCTTCATAGACTGCAAAATGTCACCATGGACCGAATAGAGGCCACTCCAGCCGTGGTATGTTTGTCAGGTTTATCCTTCATTTTAGTGCTGTCTACTATGATGCACTACAATTGTGATTCATTTTTCCAGACAGCCTACTGCGCCTGTGTATCCTCAATAGTGCGACATGTTAACTGCGCGACCCATTTCTCCAGAAAATCAAATCTTCCAAAACACGGTGTTGGTTTCTCATAAAATTATGGAGAATACTCTCAAGGATGTGGTATATACATCTGGAGATTTCAAAATCTCTCGAAGAATGGCCGTACAATCACGCTACGAATTCAAGTTCCGCATGAGCTTGAAAAGCAATATTTATTCATCAAATCAGTCTAGCACAATCACTTCAAGACGGAACGCTCTCGATAACACCACTATCAATCTAAACACAACGCTGCATTCAGTTTTCTATCGGTTGTTAAATGCTGATTATCATCACCACCGATCGCATCCATTTCCAAATTGCCTGAGTCAATAGAGTGCGGCATATTGCGCTTGAAGCTACATTTTCGAATCCAGTCATGCAGACACATGGATCACATCTCCAGTTAGTGCGATGGCTTCGATCTCGACCGCAGCCCCTAGGGGGAGCTTATTCACCGCGAAACATGTTCTGGCCGGGAAGTTGCTGCTGAATACTGCAGGACAATAGCGAGTGATATTGATTAATCTCATTTAATGTTGACCTTGTTTCAACCATACCTCGCTTGTACTCATCATTGACGGTGCCATAGTCATTCATATCTGCCAGCAGGATGGTTGTTTTAACGACCTTCTCGATGCTCGATCCAGACTCTTGCAGAAGATTAGTCAAATGCTCTAGAGCTTTCGAAGTTTGGGCAGCAGCTCCACCGTCCACAAGTTTGAGTGTTTCCAGCTCCATACCCAACACTCCGGAGCAGTACACCGTACGATCAGCTACCACAGCTTGGCTGAAAACAAATATGTTCAAATCAGCATTATGTAACGCTTACTCAACAAACATGTCTATTACTTACTTGTAAGGCGCCAGAGCTTTAGGGCACTTTTTAGTGTGAATGATTTTTCGTACGATGCTTGCCATTTTCAGTCGACCGGTCTCCGGATGTTTCAAACTGATTGACGGAACGAATATAACTGCGGAGCTGAGATCGTTGCAGTAAGGAATATGGTTGGTAACTAATACAAGCGTCGTTAAAGACTGGTGGTAGTTCATATTCAAATTGCGATTGGTATATATAGCGTATCAGCGTGAAATAGCTGATAATGATTTGGGATAATGTAAATTAATAGGTAAACATCGGTTCATCGCTACAAGTATGGACAATATGCGACTGCAATACATTGGGTAAACGAATTATAGCTTATATATTTTTCTACAGTGTAGTAAAATAATCTCTTCGCATATCTATAATATTGATTCGATGATTGGTTAGCGAAACGATATGCTAAATTTTGCAAATCTATGTCATTGGAATTGAATTCCCCACTCGCTCCTGGATCCTTGTTTAGACTCTGGTGGAGGAGGATGATTTCCATCTTGGTTGGCTACTTACTGCACCCTTGGAATGGGGTATGGTCAGATTTGACTTTCTATATATATTATGGAAAACTAGAAGATAGGGTTGTGTACTACTTCGACTGTCGACTCATTGCCGTTTTCTATTAGGGAACGTCCATTAATTACGTCCCCCTCTCCCCCATTACTGCGTGACGTAATTAATGGACCTTCCTTTATTACTATTAATATGAATTTTTTTTAACACGTAGGGTTAAATTAATATGGAGTTATAAATGTTCAAAATTGAACAACTTTACGTAGCGCCACTGAATTTTTCAATAATGGACTTGCACTACAATATTTGGGAAAATTTTTATGGTGAATATGACGCTCATATGAAAATAATGACGTACATTTGTTTGTATATTAAATGTGAGAATCAATCTTTACCTTTTACAAAAGCACGTGCAGGTGAATCACAAATAAAGCTCCAAATTTTAATGTTTTAATGTTCCATTCGGGATTCCACCGCTACGTGGTGCTAGTAAGCATGCAACATTTTCAAGGATTTTCAAATTGTGTTATCTTGTGATTCTGATAAGATATGTTTGAACAGTAAATCTTTAAAATTTTCATCAAAATCTTTAAAATCTTCTTTCTATCTACTAAGCGTGCGCACATCGCACAAAAGTAAAACAAAAAAAAAACCTGCATCTGAGATAGACCCTGATAAAAACAACGTGTGAAACGTGTCGAAGGAGAATGCGCATCAGCAGATACAGCTGCAGCTATTGAGTACCCATCAAAACTGATTAAAATTATTGAGGATGGTACATACCATGCAGACCAAGTCTTCAACCCCTCTGAAACTGGTTTGTTTGGAAAAAGGTGCCTTGTAGAAGTTACATAGCTTCAACTGAACGTACGGCATCTGAGCCTTTCAAAGCCTTAAATGATCGCGTCACACTGCTGTTCTGTATATGTATGTACATATGCGCACATACGTACATACTAGGGTGGCTCAACATGATCATTTTTTCAGAACAGCTCTTTTTTGGATCCATTTGGGGTCCCAAACAACCGTGTAAAATTTGGGGACGATTGGTTGTAGCCCTGCTTCCCGCATTGCGTTTGAAATTTGTATGGAAATTAGTATGGGAAAACATACTTTATTGAATTTTCATTACTTTAGACTACTCAGTTTAGCATGAAACCTTTAACTAATCAGTTAAAAGTATAGTCCAGGATGTGCCTAACAACTTTGTCGAAAAAAGTACTACGCTTAAACGTTCCTTAAAAAAGTTATAGGTGTTCAAAGATCGATGGTTCGAATTAATTGCTAAAAATGATTTGTTCTGCCAACACTGCCGGTGTATCAATGGAAGTCAGATTTCAATCCGCAATAACTTTGGCGTTTCTTGTCTTATCGATTTGAAATGTTCAGATGAACTACTCATAAACATTTGCACAACTTTATGGGTGTATTTGGAGATGCCTCCCCCATCCCATACCCAACCCAACCCCTCTCCCTCAATTCATAGTCATGGAAATACTGTTTCAAACTGAAATAACTTTAGTGTTTCTTATCTTGTCGAGTTGGTTTGTTTGTTGGTTTGTTTCAAAAACATTTAATCAATCTCATATGCCCAGTAGTAAGAGGGAGTTGGGGGGCATACTTTATTCCCTTTACCACCATCTCCGGAGTTTCTCATCTAATAGAGTCGGTACATTCGGATGAGCTATTTAAAAATTGATCAGTCTTATAGGCTTATGTCAATGATTTCGATACAAACAAAACAATCATACGTTTGGTATGATAGATTAGATCAATAGCTACAAAACCAGACCTATATGAACGCATAGCATGAATGTTTGCATTCATTCTTCTCTAAAACAAAAGAAGCGCTCTAAACGAAACCGTTTTTTCTATCTGCATCAGTATGCCGAAGTGATTTAAATGCCGTTTCAATGTGTGGTGATGGAATTGAACCTTGTATGACGTAATTTGCGTCAGGAAGCAGTGTTGTATTTTTAATAATATCTAAGCGATTTTTTGCTCTTCATCAAATATAAAGAAACCTATACTGACTTTCTACGCATAATTGTCCCATGTGATGTTACTATCCACAAAATAATCAAAACTCAGGTCAATTTGTGCCACGATTATTAGAAATGCTTCGTTAGACAAGATTTTCAGTAGTTTTTTTTTTTTGCATGAATGTGGGAAACAAATATGATAGAAACTTTTCATTAGTTGTTCAACCTCGTTCGTAAAAGAGAGGCAAAGTTCGGGGTGCACTTAGTATGGCAGAAAATAGATCTTAAACTCGATGTACCTACGAACAAGTTGAAGTTGGTAATTTTCGGTGAAATCGAAATTTTAATTTTTTTTCATTTTCAGCAAGAATGACTCCATGCAAAAACACCAAAAGCACCCGTTGACATCATAAAATTAAAAAAATCGAAATATAATCATTAAAATCTTATTACATTTGTGTGCAAACGCCTGACTTTGTATATTTAACCAAAACAATAAATAAGGAGGAGAGAATCACTATCAAACTATAAAATGATTGAGCCAATGTTTTTGACTAACATATCTGAACATACCAAATCGATAAGATGAGAACACAGAAGTTTAGGTAAGAGACGCGTTGGGAACTCGCGTCTCCTAATGTCTAAAATAAGAGTATACTCTCCTGGTCTTCTTTTTTTCTTATTTTCAGTAGTTCGTGTTTGTTTTGCCCCCGTCCCCCTCACCACGATGAATCTCATCGTCGCCCAATGGTCACCAAGACGATCGAACACTAAACAGCAAACCCTGCATAACGCAAAAGTACTGGCGACAACTCTCTGATGAGACAAGAATAACTCCTCCCAAGCTCCTCACCTGATCCTTCCTGAAAAATATTACCCTTAACCTCGAGTAAACCGCGAGTAATCGGTCCATTCCTACTAGACGTAGTATTAAGTTATTCTTGTTAAACCACAGACAATGATTATCGGCTCCGTAAAGCTAACGCAATTGAGCCTTCCAAATAAACGAACTGGTTAAAAAAACACAGAAATTATTTCAATCTGTAACTTTACTTCCATCGATATTATTGAGGGGGGAGGAATCAGTATGTACCTCTTCTTCAATTACAAAAAATAAATTGAGCAAATGCTTTTGAATAGCTCATCCGAACGTACCAACTCCATTAGATGAGAAACTCCGAAGTTGGGGGTGGAGAGAATATAGTATGCCCCCTCCCTTTAACAACTGGGCATATGAGATAGAGCAAATGTTTTTAAATAACATATCTAAATAAACCAACTCGACAAGATACGAAACACTAAAGTTATTTCAGTTTGAAACAGTAATTCCATTACTATGAATTGAGGGAGAGGGGCGGGTTAGCATGGTGGGAGGGCATCTCCAAATACACCCATAAAGTTGTGCAAATGTGTATGAGTAGTTCTTCTGAACATTCCAAATCGATAAAACAAGAAACGCTAAAGTTATTGCGGATTGAAATCTGGCTTCCATTGGTACACTGGCAGTGTTGGCAGAAAAAATTATTTTCGGAATTTAATTCAATCCAACAATCTTAGAAAAGCTATAACTTTTTTAGGGACATTTTAGCGCCACACATCTTTGGAAAAAGTTAGTTGAGGCACATTATGGACTATACATTTATCTGATTATGTTACGTGATCCAAGCAAAAATGGGGTCTCTAGGGATGAAAATGCAAAAAAGTACGTTTTTCTATACTAATATCCATACAAATTTCAAACGCAATGCGGGAAGCCGGTTTACAACCAATCGTTACCAAATTTTACACGGTTGTTTGGGACCCCAAATGGATCCAAAAAAAAGCTGTTCTGGCTTCTTGTGGTCAAGTTTACGTTTTTTCATATAAACGGTGAGCCACCCTAGTACATACCCACATGCATACATATATACACACAAAAATTCATACGTATATTCTCACATACACGCATACACACGCATACACACTAGAACTTCCTATCTCATCAGAATCACGAGATCGAACAAGTTGAAAATGTTCAATTTTGCATCCTCACTAATGCGACGTAGCGGTGAAATTCCGACCATCAGTTGAATGCTCTTGACCTTCTGAACAACTTTGCCGAAAATTAAAATTTTCTTATTAGAATCGCTAGATAGAACATGTTAGAAATGCTCAATTATGCCTGCACACTAGCGCCACGTAGTTGTAGGATTCCGAAAGAACGGTACATCTGTTGAATGCCCTTGACCTTCTAAACAACTTTGCCGACGACTAGAACTATCCATCTTATCAGAATCACGAAATAAAACAAGTTGAAAATGTTCAATTTTGCATGCTTGGAAGCGCCACGTAGCGAGGGAATTTCAAACCAAACGGTTCACCTGTCGAATGTCCTTGACCTGCTGATCGACTTTGCTCAAGACTCCACCTTTGCTGATATTAAGGGTCTCGAGATATGCCATCATGAATGGATCTGTATTATCCCCACTTATCCCCACACATATTCACTCCGGTCCTATTTTGTGTTCTGGCCCTGAGGCCCTCGTTAGCCTTTTGTAACTTGTTGTGCTATCCTTTCCACTGTTTAGAAAATGTTCTAAGTGTTTTTCATTGCAAAAGACTTAGCATGTTATCGCAGTTTTTTTTTACACGGATTTCGGAATTAGTGCTATTTTTTTACAAGCGATTCCGAATAGCACGGTTTTTTTACACGGGTTGGAAAATCATGAAAGAAACAAAAGAATTTCTTGAATCCAAAAAATCCGTGCAAAAAAACAATCAAAAAAACCAGGTAAAAAACCTAGTATTCCAATCGGTAGCAAGTTATCAGGCATTTCATGAATCATACAAATTACTAAAGTAAAATTTAGAACTTTTGTATATTGGTGTCTTCAATGTTAATGCTGTTAATTTTGATTGAGATATCAGAAAAAAATCCTCAAGCCATTCTAATTTTTCACACAAAGGTTTGACGAGTGAGTTCTACCAGGTTCTCGTCCATGGCAAACTTAACTCATCACCATGAGGCACCAAGAGGGAACAACAGCCAAAAACATTGTTGTTCACTCTTGGTGCCTCATGGTGATGAGCGAACATCTCCTTCTACATCATAATCGTTACTCCTCGCACGGAGAATACATAACATAACAATTAATGTATAAACTTAACTCGTTATACTTTGCGTTTTTTATTCTCAACAAATATTTTAAAGCTTGATGCGAAATATTGTGCTGAAGAGACCACATTCTTAAAACTTCTGGAGTATAGTTGTTTGCAGTATAATTTTCAAGGATGTTTCCGATATCATGCATTTCCATGGGGTTTTCTTCTGAAGCTTCCCCAGATGTGCTAGCTGTATTGTTTTGAACGAAAGAAGTTTAAACTGCATTGAATTGAAGCACCACAACTAGTTTCTCTATCATCTCTGGAAGACGCATCTTCTAGATTAGGAATTCCTTAAATTAACAATATTTATAAAAAGTGTTATTATAATAACAAATATATAAACATACCAGTTTCAGGATGTGACAGTATAACAATTTTTAATTCGAGTGACTGAAACTTATACCACGCTTGTTAGGCGTCAGTTACTTTTATTACAAATTATCCATTTAATGTTGATTAAATTCTATTTTAGGCTCTAGTTTGACTTCTATGGGAGTGCAATACACATCTTAGTGATATCGTTGTATGGTTGAACAATCCGTTTAATGATGATTGTTTCAATGTTTTTCAATAATTATATCTAGCCGTTATATAACGATAATGATTTTGGAGTTAATGCGTTTGTTCCATCTTTTTTTAGCTTTCCCGTGATGATTGGATAGAACACACTTAGATTTTTTTTTATAGAAATCTGTAAAGTTTTACCGAATTCTCAACAGCTGATCGTTCGGTAATCCGATTCAACGAATTTCGGTAAAATTTTACTGAAATCCGTAAAATTGGTTTACCGAAATTTTACACTTTTGATTGTTATTTTTTGTATTCTCCCCAGCGCGGAAGTAACGATCTTTGATGAAGTTTTAGAAGCAGATAATTATCTATCCATAGAAGCGCTAGAGCGACAGCAGTAAAATTACTGTCCGCCCCTAGCGCTTCGCATGGAGATGAGAAATTATCTGTCATGTGGACATACCGTACCATACACTCCGAGGTAAGAATAATAAAATAATATTCAAACAAATAATGAAAATGCAAGTAATGAAAAAAAAATGGTAATGATACTATGTCTCACAGATCAGTATATAAAACATAGAGAAGGGATATTAGGGATGAAGGGATGAGACTCCACATCCCAAAAATTCAATATGATTACAAATAATATACAATGACAATGATGAAAATAATACGATGTTATAATGAAATACTAAATATTAAACATTCTTTTTTTTTTAAATAAAACATGAATGTACAAAATAGAACCGACATCCACTGGTTTGTCACTGAAAAAAAAATCAGGTATGCTTCAACATGCCTAAGGTCCTGGTAAGGCCGAAAAACAAAGTAGTTCACTACAACCATCATAGACAAAACTTCAATGAAAAGACGCATTATATTCTCTTCTGAAGCTTTGTTGCTCTTTTAAAACCCTTCCCAGCACTCCCTCCTTCAGTAACACTTCGACTCGAGTCGAGTTATTAGTACGAGACATTGAAGAAGTCTGCACATTGTAGACGAAATACGCGTATCTGTCAAGATAAGCAAAGGTAGTTGGAACTAAATGGAAAATACTAATTTTTCTTCTCATTTCTAGTTACAGGTATTCCACGAAGCAGCTCAAACTCTCTAGGATTCATTTTCCCGTGTAAATTTAATCCAAACGTTAGTCTAACGTTGGAACAACTGGTAGAGTACGGGTAACGTCTAACATAATGTGTCAGATGTGCCTAACACAATGAGATCTATACAGGTGGAGCAAAAGTGCTAAAGTTGCATGAGTGTAATGCAAAATACTGACATTGTATTCGTGAGATGATGCACAGCCTGTTGGTTGTGAACATGCGTGACGTGATCTCCAAAAACAACAATTCAAAGCAGCAGCAATCCACAAAGCGAAATGTTTATTTTCGGTATTTGGTATAGTTTTTAAAAGGTGTCGGCTGAAAAATGCCCTCTTTTGCACTAAAAGGATGCGGACAAAAACGAAACTTGCTTTGTTATCATTCGCTTGTTTTTGGAGTTTACGTCACTATCCGAAATCGTGGATTGTTTACTCATTTTTCGTTAGTAATACCGACAAACACCTTGCTCTTCGCCACCTGTGCCTTCTTGTGTCTACAGACGACTAACGTTAGATGAAAGTTAGAGAAAATGTTAGACAAATAGTACGTTCACACTACAGCTTATATTACGTGATATAGAGCATCTTGATATCAAATGCCATGTACATTATTTCCAGTAACAACTAGATTTATAGTTGCTGATATCAAGATTCTCTAAAGGGTGATACGGTCAAAATTTGGTCAAGGGAAAACGCGTGTAAATCGGTGAAATCGTTTATTTAAAAAATCAAATTAAATTTCTTTTTCAAGTTCAATTAGTATAAAATTCAGGAAAAATATTCAGTTAGGCTTCCGCTTTTCCAAATCCGAATTGCCGGGCCTTACGCTTGACCCCTGCCATCAGATTTTGTACAGCCACCTTGTCCACCTTCTTCGCCGCAGAAAGCCAGTTTGCCTTGAACTGCTGCTCGTCCCAGCAGTTTTTTGGTCTTCTTTAAGTTCCGCTTGACAATAGCCCAGTATTTCTCAATTGGGCGGAGCTCTGGCGTGTTGGGAGGGTTCTTGTCCTTGGGAACCACCTGCACGTTGTTGGCGGCGTACCACTCCATGGCCTTTTTACCGTAATGGCAAGATGCCAAATCCGGCCAAAACAGTACGGAACAACCGTGTTTCTTCAGGAAAGGCAGCAGACGTTTATTCAAACACTCTTTCACGTAAATTTCTTGGTTGACAGTCCCGGAAGCTGTGAAAATGCTGCTTTTCAAGCCACAGGTACAGATGGCTTGCCAAACCAGATATTTCTTTGCGAACTTTGACAGTTTCGTGTGCTTGAAAATATCTGCTACCTTTCCCTTCCTTTTGCCGTATAAAACTCCTGTCCCGGAAGCTGCTTGTAGTCGGCTTTGACGTAGGTTTCGTCGTCCATTACCACGCAGTCAAACTTCGTCAGCATCGTCGTGTACAGCCTCCGGGATCGCGCTTGGCCGTCGTATTTTGTTTATCATCGCGATTTGGAGTCACTACCTTCTTGTAAGTCGATAGTCCGGCTCGTTTTTGGCTCGATGCACGGTTGTAGACGATACACCAGCTTATTTGCGGCATCTCGGAGAGATAGGTTAGGGTTTCGCTTGAAACTACCGGCAACTCTCTTTGTCGTCTCAGTGGCTTCCAGTTTTCGATTTCCCCCCGATCCAGACTTCCTGGCTGTCGACAAACGTTCCCCAAACACTTTAATTACATTTGTAACGGATGATTTGGCAACTTTTAGCGATT
This sequence comes from Aedes japonicus, assembly GCA_034211315.2. Taxonomy (NCBI): domain Eukaryota; kingdom Metazoa; phylum Arthropoda; class Insecta; order Diptera; family Culicidae; genus Aedes; species Aedes japonicus. Next base: position 557 of record JASCZW010010676.1, on the reverse strand, counting down.
TTGCCAACTTTGCGTGCGAGTAGCTCGGATTTTCGCGATGCGCGAGCAAAATTTTGATACGCTGCTCTTCTTGCTTGGACGGCATTTTGACAACTGAAGAGTGAATTCCAGAATCAAAATAGGAGCAACATTCTACACACACACACCTTCAAAATGAGGGGTGTTCAGGTTTTTTAAATGCAAAATTGAAAGAAATACGTCAAGTTGATATTGACCAAATTTTGACCGTATCGCCCTTTATATCACGTAATATGAGCAGTAGTGTGAACGTACTATAACAGTCTAACGTGTTCAACAAACGTTTGACTTCCTCTCAGGGTTGGTTTATCATTTCTACCTAAAGTTGAGCAGTAAAGTTCAAGGTGTAGAAGCATTGCGCCTGGTTGGTATGCAACGCGCCGGTTAATTGAAACTTACTTGTACAGCATGAAAGCTGCTTCCAATCACGCAAGCTGAACTCGCGATTTTAAATCATCTGGAATATCTTTAGATAGTCGGCTAAGATCTACTCTAAGAACAATTAGATAACTTCCTAACGATCAAAGAACGTTGAACGT
>JASCZW010010675.1:0-35432 GCA_034211315.2 Aedes japonicus | reverse complement strand
ATCTGTGTTTAACAGCAGAAAATCTTGGCAAGAACTCGAGCCTTCAAACATTCGAATTCACGATGGCCTTATTCAGATTGTAGAAAGTTCGCAATGACCAGGACCATTCGGTCCTTCGAACCGGATCGAAGGCAGTTCCAACCGAAAAGTGTTTCCCGTGGTAGTGCATTAAAGGGCAATCTGACCAAACGCGCGCGCTGGTGGTGGCTGCCATTCAATTATTGCCATTTTGTGTGCGAACAATAGTGCAAGTGCGCTGAGAGGTTTTACCAAGTCGGGTAGACCTCATTCGTGTGGGAGAAATTAATTTCAATTTGCGCACTTTGTGACTATTTCGTGCGGGTTTAGTACCAAGGCGGGTACTATTCGGCAGCTGTGGGAGTAATTAATTACGCAGATCGGTCGTTGCGACGGTATTTTGGTGAACGGAATATTGACTATTCGTTCAAGTGTTTCGATCGCGGGTGTAAGAAGCAATCTTTCGAAACACATTCTGCCGTCGGCAAACTAGTTGTGCGTGATTTTCGTGAACAATTTTGCGCTTGAGAGTGCAATAAGACGTAGTGTTACTCTAGTGAAGTGAAGAAACAGATCGGACATTGTTCTTGGCCGTATTGTGAACTTTGCATGGCCATTGTGGAAAGGTGATTCAACCTATTGACTTTACGCCATCTTCACTGTTTCTAGCGTGGATTAGGAGCAAGATTCGGCGCCATCACTCGATGCCATTGGATCCAGTTGGCGCAATATCGACAAGTTGAAGGGTATCCGTTCCCCAGGATAGCCCCGGTGAGTCTGTTCCACGTTAGTTTATTGCATGTGGCTAGCAGTAGCCGTGATTTAGTACGTAAGAAAGTGGGTAGCCTTTTTCTAAATTTGCTATTGTGGTTTGGTGAGACGGCCGCGAATCGAGTGGAAAACCGTTCGCGCCCTCGATTTGCGATACCGCGTAGAAGTGGGTTCGTTCGTGACGGGAAGGAGAGATCGATTCGATATAAAACGATCCACTTCCGTCGAATTTAAACGTCGCGAAGGGTTTTACACCGCGACGGGAAGGAGAAAATCGTACGATTGTGTATAACCCTCGCCGGTTCGGTTTCGCGTAGAAACGGTTAGTTTCGCGTCGGGAAGGATCTGATCGTTCGATTAAACTACCGTTTCCGTTCGTTTCGTTCGTGATGCCTGCTAAAGAGGAGAAACAACTGGCTGGTAGCCTGACTCAGCGCAAGTGCCTATTTAAAATCTTTGATGCGCTTGAGCAGTTCATCCGTGATTACGATCATGATCGCGACAGTTACCAATTGTGTGTGCGGATTGATTCGTTGGATAAGATGAACGAGAACTTTGCGGAGTGTCAAAATGTGATTGAGAAGCTGGATGCACCAGATGCACTGGATGAACACATCGACGAACGAGTAGAGTTCGAGCAACGATACTGCATGGCAAAGGGCTTTCTTCTATCAAAGCGTGCCATGGATCCAAACCAGTCGGCACTGAATGATTCAGAACTCGCTCCACAGCAACATCAAGCAAACTTCCACCTCCGTCTGCCGAAAATCGACTTGCCAATGTTCAATGGGGACTTTTCACGCTGGATTTCGTTCCGGGATACGTTCACTTCGATGATCCATGTGAACGGCGACATTCCCACAGTCGCCAAGCTCCAATATCTGCTGCAGTCTCTCGAAGGCAGTGCCAAGAAGCCTTTCGAGTCGGTGGACATCGCAGCTGACAGTTACGCTACAACTTGGGATGCTCTTTTGAAGAGGTACGACAACCGCAAATACCTTAAGAAGCAACTCTTCAAGGCGCTGTACGAGTTGCCAGCAGTCAAGCAGGAGTGTGCAACACGCATCCACGGTTTAGTCGACGATTATCAACGTCATGTTCGCGCCCTATCCAAACTGGGTGAACCGGTGGAACATTGGGACTTGCCACTTATCTACCTGCTCTCGAACAAGCTGGATCACGCCACATTGCGCGCCTGGGAGGAGAAAACTAGCCACAAGGACGATGTAAAGTACGATGAAGTGGTCGACTTTCTATATCAGCGGGTGCGGATTCTCAATTCCGTCGGACCAGACAGTCATCAACTAGCCTCGTCAAAGGTGGCCGGTTTCCAACAGAAAGTCTTCAAGCAGAAAATGTCGGCCAATGCATCAGCCTCATTCACTCCAAGCTATTCGTGTCCGCTTTCCTGTTCGGACAATCATTCTGTGCGAACTTGTCCGGTGTTTCTCGAGAAGAACGTCAGTCAACGTCGAGAACTGGCTTCCCAAAAGCGCCTGTGTTGGAACTGTCTTAGCGTTGGTCATCAGTCGAAGAAATGCAGTTCCAAATACAAATGCCGTACGTGTCATGAGAAGCACCACTCGCTTCTGCATGAATTCACTTCAGCAAAGGTATCAGCTCCGCCAACAATCCAAACTAGCACCATAGAGCCAACCGTGTCTTCGAGACCCGCTGTTTCTACAGTTTCCTGCGTTCAGCAACCTCTTCCATCCACATCCCGCCAAGTTAGCATGGCAGTTCAAACTGCATGCACCATGACGTTGCTCGAAACGGTTATCCTCAATATCGTTGACGAACACGGTATAACGTACAAGGCTCGTGCTCTCCTCGATTCGGCATCGATGTCGAATTTTATTTCGAAACCGCTGGCAAAGAATCTCTTCAGCCGCCGGTCTACAGTGGACGTATCCGTCGCAGGCATCGGATCCTCCACACAAAAAATCAGTAGTGCCATTACAGCAACCATCGAGTCGGGAGATCGAACGATCTCGATGAAGTTACAGTTTTTGGTGCTGAAGCAGCCATCATCGGAGCTGCCAACTACGCCGATCGACATTTTGGCGTGGAACATTCCAAGCGTGGAGCTAGCAGATCCAAAATTCAATGTTCCTGGAAACGTAGACCTCGTCATCGGTAGCGAAACGTTCTGGGAACTCCACACAGGACGGAAGATTTCTCTGGGTGAAGGTCTTCCGTGGGTAGTCGAAACTCTCTTTGGTTGGGCGGTCACTGGTCCCGCATCTCGTTCGGCTACCTGCATTCCACGGTTTTGCTACCTCTCTACCGCTGATGATCGACTGGAAGCCGCTCTCCGCAAATTCTGGGAAATGGAAACAGTTCTATCGGCTCCAGTTCGATCCACCGAAGAAGGTTTATGCGAAGAGCTGTTCGCCACTACTACGACGCGCAATAGTACAGGGCGGTACATCGTGCGTCTCCCGAGGACTGAAGATCCCGAAAAGGTTCTCGGAGAATCTAGGTCAATTGCCGATCGTCGCTTCCTGAGCTTGGAACGTCGACTGGATAGAGATCCAGCCACCAAGGACTCATACCACCGATTCATGGAGGATTATCTACAGCTTGGTCACATGCACGAAGTGCCAGAGCCGGTAGATGATCGAATTGAACACTCCTACATTCCTCACCACGTCGTTTTCAAGGAATCCAGCACGACAACGAAGGTCAGGGTAGTTTTTGACGCGTCATGCAAGACCTCATCTGGCTATTCATTGAACGACACACTTCTGGTTGGACCCGTCGTCCAGCAAGATCTGTATTCCATCTACACAAGGTTCCGGACTCGACGCATTGCTATTGTAGCAGATGTCGAGAAGATGTACAGGCAGGTGTTGCATCATCCTGATGATCACCGTTTTCTTCGTATCCGCTATCGCAGATGTCCGTCCGATCCAATCACTACGTTCGAACTACAAACCGTCACATACGGTACGGCTAGCGCACCGTACTTGGCAACAAAAACACTCCAGCAGATTGCTATTGACCAGGCTGAGTTGTATCCCGCTGCTGTTAACCCAGTGGTGGAAGATTTTTACGTCGATGACCTGTTGTCCGGCGCATCAGATGTAGAATCCGCCAAAACTCTTCGTATCCAAGTCTCCGCCATGCTCAGTTCTGCTGGATTTACGCTGAAAAAGTGGGCATCGAACGCCCAAGAAGTTCTCCAGGATGTTCCGCCAGAAGATCTGGCCATCCAACCGCTCTACAATCTACAGGATGAGCAGATGATATCCACGCTCGGCCTGTTGTGGGATCCGAAGACCGACAACCTCCGATTCAAGGTAGAAGTACTTCTCCCAGCTGCCATCTTGACCAAGCGGAAGGTGATGTCATACATCGCCAAGATTTTCGACCCACTGGGCCTTCTCGGTCCAGTCATCACGAAGGCAAAGCTCTTCATGCAGCGTTTATGGGCATTGAAGCATGGTAGAATTCTCTGCGAATGGGACTCTCCACTGCCAGAGCAGCTTCAACACGAGTGGAAGCAGTTCCACAACACGCTACACATTCTCGCTGAAGTCCAAGTTCCTCGATTCGTATTTTCGACATATGATGCTGCTATTCAACTCCATTTCTTCGCCGATGCATCCTCCGTTGCGTATGGAGCTTGTTGTTTTGTCCGCACGGAATCAGCGGAAGGTGTACAAGTCCACCTGTTGACGTCGAAGTCAAAGGTCGCTCCGCTGTCCACGCATCACTCCATCGCCAGACTAGAGCTCTGTGCAGCACATCTGGCAACACAGCTATTTAAGAAAGTGGAGGCCTCGCTGAAGATCACCACTACTGCCTATTTTTGGTCCGATTCCAGCACTGTGCTTCAATGGCTGCGTGCCGCTCCAACCCGCTGGAAAACATTCGTCACTAACCGCGTGTCGAAGATCCAGACCACCACAAACATAAACCACTGGAGGCACATAGCTGGTTCTGAAAACCCCGCCGATGATATTTCGCGTGGCCTCAACCCTACGGATATCATCAACTGTTCCCGTTGGTGGCACGGCCCTTCCTGGCTTTCATTGTTGCCTGAATGTTGGCCCAAGACTGTCATCGACCAGGAGAACTCCCCTGCAGCGTCCGAAGAAGGGCGCAAGGCACCGATTGTGGCAATGACTGCCGCACAAGCAGATTTCTGTGGAGATCTGTTTTCTCGCTATTCTCGCTACGACAAGTTACGTCGTGTGGTTGCATTCTGCGGCCGCTACATTCAACGATTGAAGGAGCGCATAGAGTTGCGCAGTTCCGGATCGTCTCTCCTTACGTTGATCATTAGTGACCGAATCAAAGAATCGTTCATCGCATCACTCACCACTTCCGAGCTCCAACACGCTGAACATCTGCTCTGCCGTTTAGCGCAGAAGGAAACATTTGCTGCGGAGTTATCGGATCTCATGAAGGGCGAACGTGTCGCCAGGTCATCATCGCTTAAGTGGCTGAAACCGTTCGTGGATGAAGACGGTACTCTTCGCGTCGGTGGTCGTCTGCATAACACCGCACTATCCGTCGCAAACAAACACCCGATCGTTCTGTCCGCCAAACATCCGCTGTCTGCTCTGCTGGCTAGCAGTCTTCACGTTAGTCTACTGCACGCAGGGCCACAACTCCTGCTGGCCACTCTCCGCCAGAAGTTCTGGATCCTTGGCGGCAGAAACCTAGTCAAGTCCGTCTATCACCAATGTCACACTTGTTTCCGATCCAAGCCCACTCTAGTCCAGCAGAGCATAGCCGATCTGCCGGTATCGCGAGTGTCGCCGACGCGTCCGTTTTCCGTTTGCGGTGTCGATTATAGTGGACCTTTTTACGTAAAGGCAGCAGTTAGAAACCGTGGTCCCACGAAAGTCTACGTGGCCATATTCGTCTGTTTTTCGACCAAGGCAGTCCACATCGAGCTTGTGAGTGACCTCACGACTCCAGCGTTCCTAGCTGCACTCCGTCGTCTAGTCGCCCGCAGAGGAAAGATCGTCGAACTGCATTCGGACAACGCAACAACCTTTAAAGGCGCTTCACATGCACTCAATCGAGTCTACCGCATGTTGAAGACTGAAGCCGCCGATCGAAACCAAATCTTTGACTGGTGCTCTGGAAACGAAATTGTCTGGAAATTCATTCCACCGACCACACCAAGATAAAAGCCAGCTTCCCATCTGCTTGTTTGAAACACAGCAGTTTTCTCCAACAAGTTTCCAAGTCATGATCTTCGATGGCCTGTATCTCATTTTTTTTTTCGTAAAAGTACGGATATTGTTTAGAAATTGAATTGAACTCCTTCAAAGTTTACAGCTTCTTGGGTTCAACACACAGCAACAACACAGCTCGATGCAGAATGATGCTTCAAATCCAAGATATTTTGTGTCATCTGGAATTCCTTGGATCATTTGAAGTTGCATGATAAGTAACAAAATATCTTGCATCAACTGTTCCAGTGGCAGCTTCTTGCATGTATAGCTTGCACAAAGAACCAAAAAGTGGCAAGTACATTTGATAATTATCAAATGAGAACTGACACGTTTCAGCAGTTTTTTGACGGATTGGTCAGAACAACATCATTACCGATGCTCCATCTGATCGACAGCCAACAAGCCTTTTTTGTAATCGTGCCATCGATCTGGTATTGTTCAACAATTGCTTAATATATATTGATATAAACAATGGCTTTTACCGCAAATTTCTCGAGAATGCTAACTTAATCATAGAGAATTACCACGATGATTGTACAGAAGCGAATAGAAGAATAGAAGTTGTAGTTTACTTGACTTTAGAATAGAAGTTGTAATTTTTTTGAGTGAGTTTGCATTTTCAAGAAATTTGCGGAAGAAGCCATTGTTTACGTTTGCGACATTGGCCCTTATGAAAATTCCATGTCGATGTATAGGTTTCCGACGGCAATATGATATTAAAGATAACCAAAAATCTCTTTCAAAATATTATGCTACGAATGACAAAAATAAATATCGAGAACATTCTTCTATTCGGCATGCATTCATGATATTTCTAAATTAGAAGAACAATATTTTTATAGAAATCCATGTAGGAAACTCTGTCAAATTTTGTGGAGCAATCGATTGAGGAACTTTAAAAAAACACTGCTCCAGCGGAATACTTGAAGAAATGTTTAGAGATTTATATCTAAGAATCCTTGCAAACATTCTATACAAAACTTATAAATAATTCTACAAAACCCCTTGCAGAATATTTAACGTGAAGAATTGAATACTCGAGATTATGAAACTCGTGCAAACAAAATTTCTTAAATTTCATCAATAAATCAGGGTTTTTTTCCAAGAATTATTTCAGCAATTACCTTATAGTTTTTAGTTCTTTCAGGTGTCTTCACAAAACTTCATAAATTCAGGGATTCCACCATAAATGTCATCACAAGAAAGTTTAACACAACAGCCAATGAACTGCCAGAAGAAACTGCTGGAAGAATCGCTGGAGGAATGGCTACAAACTCCTGAAGAATACCTATAGAAACGCCAGAAGGAATTTCTCAAGCAATGGCTGAGAACTTTTCATAGAATCTTTGGGAAAAGTTTCTTAAAAAAATTATAAAGAAATCATTTGGCAGTACACACACAAACTGACTTTCAGACTGTCATCTGTTTTCAGACTATCATCTAAATTATTTTCTTTAGCTTCATGGCCCTAAAACTGAAAGCAGAATTTGTAAATAGTTGGGTCCTAAAATGTAGTCATTTTTGTATTATAAACAACGCTCATACTGAAAATATCATTTTATTAAGCTTTGGAACTCAATTCGTTCGAAATTGTTTGCTTAAAGTAATTGTTTTCTTTTCGTTATTCTAGTTCATTACTACATGATCCGCGCCTCAACCCGGGAAATTTTTAACATTTGATCCGAGAAAACCGGGAAAAAACCGGGAATTTGAAAATAAAAATTGAGTGGTCACCCTGTACAAGTAGTAATAGTACAGGGAGTAAAGGCAAGGCTCTAGCGGTTCGAATCTGCTTACGTTGTTTCACTTTTTTATGCTTTTCCGCGTGTACAAATAAAGCCTGTCCACGTTAAATTTCGGACACCAACATAATAGCAGGAAAACAAATTTACACAATTTAACAAAACTGATTGTTTATTTCCCAATAATAGAGTTATATCTACATTATAAACAGTTGATTTAGAAATTAATCCTTCTTTCTGTAAAATTCTCGAACTTTCTGAGGTACATCCGCCATCAGGTTCCGTGTGGTATCCTAAGATACGTCCACCGTGACGATTCTCTATCTTCTCTTGAAATCATCGGAACAATTTGCTTTCTTCTTAGCTTCGAAGAGTATCCGCTTAACTAGAGCCCAGTACTTATCTATTGGGCGAAGTTCTGGACAGTTTGGTGGATTGACTAATTTTGGCATGTATTTGACCTCTTGTACCTTATACCATTCCAGGACGGCGCACACGGTACAACACGGTACTTTTCGGTAGTTGTAGTTTGTTGACGCCATTTTGCTGAATGTAACAAGAATGTAAACATGTTGTACCACGAAATAAAGTGGAAAGTTTCAACTGTCATATAAGTGAAGCGTTTCAGCAATCCGTGAAATAACTCAAAATCTACACTGTAAGAAAAGTGTCCGAAATTTAACGTAGACAGACTTTAAAAACCGGATCTTCACTTGTTGTTTCTATTTTTTTACAATGAACTGCGGATTGGATATCACACCCTCTTTTCATGCGTTCTTCCCTAACACCCTCTAATGTTTCCATGGCCCTAACTGTAAGAGAATCTTTCATTCCCCGGTTGGGGGTAAGATGATAGGAAGTGTACCTCACACTGAATGTTAGAAATGTTCGGTTTGCGTGTGGTTATCTGTCAATTAAAAAGTAATTATCGCAAGAACTTACTCTAAATTCAGCCACCTTGGGATACAAACTGAAACAAGATCATTGTCATGAACATCCAAAAATCAACTAAAACGCATCGCACTGACGTTTATGGTTGAATTCGCCTCCGTTTGCCTCAATCTCGGAAAATTTCAAGTCCACCATGTGGCCCATCCCAGCCCGTGCAGAAACGCGTGTTATATTTTGTTTAATGCGCGCACGTGCTACATAGCGCAGTGCACTGAAAAACATAATGATGACGCTGATGCTGCTCGGCTTTTTTGCACCCTTCTTTCATGGCATGAATTTTAAATTCAATTTAACACTTTTTGCCCTGCTCGCATCCGAGCCGTTGGAGGGATATGTTGCTTATGATGTGAATTATAAATGCTCCCCCGCTATTTGGCTCCGGGCTCAGCGAATCCAAGCGCCGGTTGGTGTGCAGTTGTGGCCGGGGAGAGCAGCCTGTTGTGACTGACTGATCCGGACCGGCTTTGTTGTCCGGTTGTTTACTCTAATGCAGGCATTAAATCGAATTATTCAATTATGGCGCGCAGTGAGCTAATTGAATAACTAGCTTGCTTTCGTGTGGGTAGAATGAAGAATGCAAAAGGAGAAGGTGGATGGTTTTAGAAAATCTTTCAGCAGATGTCGGCCGTGACCTTGAGCGTCTTGCGATTTTCGGCGCGGATTTGCCCAAAATTGGTGTTTTTAATTTCGACTGCAACCAGGTAATGAGTGCGTTTACGTGTCACCTTCGTTATTCATGTCGCTATTCGCCCGGCAGAACGATTTCCTTTGTGGCGTCTTTATGGCGATGGCGAGCTTCTGGTGTTATTGATTTATTACGACTGCCATTAATGGGGCGATTACAGGCCAACGTTATTATCGTTAGCCTTTCCTCTTATACCACTCCTGAGGTTAAGTGCTCTGGACCCCGTATAAGTACTTCGCAAGTCAACTCGCGGTTGCTTATCGGAATGATAATTTATAGGTTCCACGTTCATTTCATCTATCGATTGCGTTTTACTCTGTTGCCATCCAGAAGCCGTTTCGAAATTTGGACTTAGACGAACGATGTGATCGACTGATGCAAACGCCTACGCCTAAATTGCAGTCAGCATGCGAATGCAGCGTTCTTCTGAGCCAATCGTGAACCAATGTTCCTCGTTCGGAGTGCACTTACCTTATACAGTCTAATCTTAGATTGAGAAAACCCCAGTGCTTTTTCGTGCGGGAAATGATTCACAAACACTTCCCTTCCACCGTGCATTTAGTCGCCTTTGCATCTCTAGCATATAACGTTACTATAAATAGCGTTGATTCAAACGACTCGGCAGAGGAGACAGTTGTCTTCCTATGCATCACGCGGTGGATTGCATCTGTCGCGGTGCAACACCAGCGCACGGCAAACGGTGCGATGCACCGAAAATCGACCTCGGCGTTCTTGGTTAAGAATTGGGAAAATTCAATCAATGCTGTTAGCTCCGGCTCGAAACGTTCGAACGCGGAATTCGAAGGTCATTAATTTCCCCGAAACCTTGGCAGACGACAGTTTGCTGTCGGGCATTGTCATCACCTCGAATATGTAACGCGATCGTCTTAGCCGCTCGCTCGCTGTAATGGAACGTAAACAAAGATGCGAGTTAAGATGGAGTTCGACCTCATTTCGCCATGTTTCGGCAAGTATGCATTTCTGTGGCATTACAAGCGGGAAAATTGCCAGTTTGGGCAGAATGTGGGTCGAAATTAAACGCGATGTGCCGTCGGCTGCTTAATAGAGTATGTAGCATCTTTATTGGAGAAAATTGCCTATTATAAGAGTGAACAAGTGCGGCTTTGGTATCCAGTGGAGGTAGGTAATGAGATTATATCATTTTTCGGTTCGATTTGAGCTTCCATAGGCGATTCGAGATGGGGATTCGGTGGATAATCGATTATGATGAAAGCACTTGTAAGTAGACTCGGTGATGATCGCTTGATTATCGAAATCAATTCAGTTAATGATCTGTTGATGATCGAATTATGAATTGGAAGTGGGGTACCAATAGTTGAAACGAGTTCTTATCAATTTTAAGCTGTTATGGTATATCTATAACACTTCACAAAACATCAAAAGCTCTAATGTTGTTCAAGGTGAAATTGGATGGAGTCCTTTTCCTTTATGATTTATAGTTTAGGTTAATTATCACTTAATGATTTTGAGACTAAAAATCACAGACAAAACAAAAAAACGTAACATAAATAATGGTTGCTCCAGTGGAGCAAACGATTCTTGAAAATTTCATGCCTGAAATCCTAATAGTATTTGAGGTTTGTGCTCAGAATACTATGAAGTGATGAGGACTTGATCCTGTATGTCCTTAAGACATTTTACGACGAATATTTTTTTGAAAGTCGATAACGAAATGTAATCAGATTCAGTGTCCAAGTGCTCGAAACTTTCGTTTGATAGGTTCCGTGAGTTTTTGTACAATGTCACCCGACACTAATTTCACAGCCTTTCCCGGTTGTGCCTGATTTTTTTTCTCATCAATCGCTATGCTATTTGTTTTTCGAAGATTACTTTTAACCAAAGCCCAATACATTTCGATCGGATGGAGTAACATGCGATAGCAGTGGAATAATCTGAAAAACAATTTGATCAGGATTCTATTGTTGTTTGTGATCATCAAGCTCCTGTATGAAGGGCCAAAAACGGTTGGGTGGACCCGTAAGCAGTAAAACTTATGTGAAACCCGCGAATGTAGGGAAGAGAATCTCATCCCAGAAGCAAGTTCACACACACAACATTAGAATCGAGCCCTCGATTGAAAGAATAAACCCAATAGATGGGGTGCAAGAGCCCGCCCTCGTTCCGCGAAATGGGAACAACAGGGAAGAGGCAGTCCCATGCTCCCTATCCAAATCGTTTCACTTGGGTGCCCTGATGGTCCCTCCCTTTCCCCTGCCATGACATAACACTTGAATAATTAGTATATTTTGTAGTGGTCATTAGATTGGTCACCGTTCTTTACTTATTGCTTCAATTTCCTTTTGAGATATTCGGGTTTTTCTCAAGTTCTTTTACCACTGCCTTCCTCGCGATGAATCATGGTTGTCTTCGGAACCGACCTTTCTCTTTCACATTAAGGGCTGCTACCGCTAGTTTTTATTCAACGACTTTGCAACATCGGCGTGCAACATATCCGAGATTTTCCACTTCTTGTGCAACATTAGTTCTGCACACGCGTTCTTGATTCGACGCCATTTTACAGAATAAATTACTATGGCAAATCGAGTTCTCTATCATTGAACACATACATTTATATTCATATAGTGGTGTTCATAGACTATGTCGCTATGACATCTAAGCGTAGGACTTACATACATGAGATATGTCTAACAATGTTCAAGAAGAGTGTAATTATTATCTGTCATTCATCTCCATTCATATCAGTCGTTCAAGCCTCTTCAAAGTGTCCTGAGTGCAGGTCAAATGATCTACTAGATCAACCATGACTGGGCTACTGTCCTTAGCAACGCAGCATACCCAAGCAGACTCCGGAGAAGCTACACGAATGGAATATAATCTATTTCTCGCCATATAGATTTTATCACTTGAACTCTACAACGACCTGAGCACCTAGAACAACAAATATAAATGGAAATGTGATGTGATGATGTGAACTACCATCTAATGTAGCAAGGTAACTGCCCATAGCACTGGACAGTTTTAATTAAACGATTTGATCAAGGTTGTTCTGTGGTAAATGCTTCATCATGTTCCTGTATGAAGGGCCATAAACGTATTGTGGGCCTGTAAGCGGATACACTTACGTGCAACCCAAAGCTACAGGGGTCTAGAGAGAATCTCCTTCCAGAAGCAAGTTCGCAGAAACCACACCAAAACCTAGCCCTCGCCAATTAAAAAGTCCCATTAGATGGGGAGAAGAGCCCGCCCTTTATTCATGAAATGTTAACAACAGGAAGTTGGCAGTCCCACTCTTCCTATACAAATCGCTTCAATCGGGTACTCTGATGGTCCCTCCCTTTATCCCAACATATGATGTTACATAAACATATGAAAAATTTAATGAAATGAATATAATTTCCTTACCTTGATTTTGCAGTCATCATACCTTGGAGCTTGTGTTAGCTTGTTTGGTTGAAAGTAAAATTGGTTAGGGTTCCTCGTTCCTCACTTACTGTTTCAACCTTCCTTTGGTGTAGGGTCCATAGTGTCGTCTAGGTGTTTCTGCTTTTGAAGAGCTGGTAGCGCATATAGAGACTCACAATGTGCTTTGGTAGCGCATATAGAGACTTCACAATGTGTAAGACACCGCTCTCGGCCATGGAATAGGAAAGAGAACAGGAGAAAGGAGAGAAGCATTAGTAACTGGTAACATGCTATGCGCATATGAGATTTTCTTGGTGATATTCTCACAACGGCCGTTCAGAATGGTTCGACGGATGTATATGAGAGATCATTCCCGATGAGTTTCCGGTCGTTTACTCAGAAGACAAGAAACGTTTTACTACATGCTATATTTGGGAATATCAGGACAATGATCCCCCATCGCATCTTCAAGTGGTCATTACAAGCGTTCCATTTGGTTCAGGCACTTTTGAACGTTTATGTGGCAGCCTATTCACACATGAAATCTGCCGCGACCAACTCGGCAGGGAACAAATATAAATGGAAATGGGTCGAAAACTATGCGCACTGGTCCTATAAATCAGCGAGGACATTATACAATGTTAGGGTGCTACATTAGTCTTGGTTGAACTAATGGTAACGTACAATGTAAGCTCCAGCACAATTTGGAGAGCATAGAACATCTTATAGGGTCCTCCCTAGCTCAGTCAGTAAAGGCGCAGCTACAAAAGCAACACCATGCTGGAGGTGGCTGGGTTCGATTCCCGGTCTGCTCTAGGAATTTTTCGTTAAGGAAAATTTCTCAACTCCCTGGGCATAGCGTATGATTGTACTTGCCACACAATCATACTAATGCAAAAATTGTACCTGGCATCGAAAGCCTCAATTAATAACTGTGGAAGTGCATCTAGAACGCTAAGTTGAGAGCAAGCAATAAACTAATTTTTAAAGCAATAAGCTTGAAATGCTAACAGAAGAAGAAGAACATCTTATATGGAGGAAAATGGACTATATTCCATTCGTATAGTCTCTTTGAGTCTGCTTCGGGTATGCTGCGTTGCTTTTAATCGCTTTTTTAATCGAAAGCGGCGGTTCGTGTGTGATGCAGATCAGGCGAGGAGCTTCAGGAACGCAATATCCAAGGCACGCTGAAGCATGGAGGGGAAAATGTGATGGTCTGGGGGTGTTTTTCGTGGAGAAGAGTGGGTAACCTCCTACATCAACATCCTGCAAGAATATCTGGAGGTTTCGCTGATCCAGACGGGTCTTGAAGAGATCGTATTTTAGCAAGACAACGACCCGAAGCATGCTGCCAAGAAGATCAAGTCTTTCTTCCGGTCTTACCGGATCAAACCGCCGGAATGGCCTTCACAAAGCCCGGATCTCAACCTCAGCGAGAATGTGTGGGCGACTCTAGATGCCAGGGTTGACAGAACTGGTGTTACCAATAAATTCAACTATTTTTAAGTCCTGAAACGCGCCTGGGAAGAGATCCACAGCACCTAAGGAACGCCTGCAGCTAGTCCTCAAAGCCAAAGCAGGACACATAAATTATTAAAATGCTTTTCTTTTACTTAAATTTATCTTACCAGGAGCCAAAAATGACGTGGGCAATTTTTTTTTTGTTACTGTTTTTTCAAGTAGTTTTTTAAAATTATTATTCCATTACTGAAACTTATTCTTTATGAAAAATAAGATCTAAACAAAGACTACAGTGTGCTCACTTTTAATTTGAATCAAAAGAAATGACAGAAATTCAAAATATGATGAGGTGGGCACTTTATTTTTCCTATCAGTGTACAAATGAAACAGAAGTTTCGGGATAACTCAAGAACTAATCGAGCAAATTGAACCAAATTTGGCATGCGGGTTTTCTGGAGGCAAAAAATGTTACTATGGTGGTTCGAGAGCTCTCCCTTCTCTAGAAGGGGAGCTCTCATACAAATGAAACTTAATTTTTGCATAACTCGAGAACTAATATAGCAAATGAACCAAATTTGACTTGTTGGAATTTGGAAGGTGAAAAGAAAAGTTTCTACGGTGGTTCTGAGACCTCCTCCTCTCTGGTAAGGGGAGGGGCTCCATACAAATGAAATACTCATATAAACCAGACAAGAAAATTATCCCTTCTGTTATGAAAATTTGTATGAAGGGGTTTTTGAAGCCGGAGAAGGTTCTTATGATGGTTCGAGACTCCTCCCCGCCTTGAAGGAGGGGCTCCCATACAAATGAAACTACAAATATCTCCATAACTCGAGAACTATTCAAGCAAATGGAACCAAATTTTGCATGTGGGGGTTATGGAGGCAGAATTTGTTTCTATGGTGGTTCGGGACCCTTCCTCTCTGGAAGAGGGTAGGGGGTGCTCTTATACAAACGAAACACTCATTTCAATCAACGAATTATCCAGGCTAATACACAGACTAAAACAACACAAAATATGTATTTCTCTCGGAGTAAGAAACACTTTGCTAATAGAAAGTTGTATTTCGAACTCACACCTTCTTAGTCAAAAATGGGGATGCTTGAGTTACTCAGTGCTACAAATGTCTAAGAAGTTAATCTAAAGTAATGCAAGAGAAAATTACGTTCAGACTGACAGGATACCGCGTTGTTTTTAAGATAAATGTTTTGTCTATAAAATGCTACCACACAGAAAGAAAAACCATGGTAGAAACTAACGATCCGAGGGTCAAATTTGTAACACACACCTAGGTTTTATTTTGCAGAATTTACACACATTAGCAAACGAAATCCGTGGTACTCAAATATTTAGAAAAATTATTTAAAAAAAAACTTTTATCCGGCTCATATACAACGTTGCCACATGTAAATGTTGTTTTCTGGTGCGACGGCGGAAGTATATTCTACTTCTATTTTTTTTTTAGTTTTCTAGCAGGAGTTGCGTACAGCTTGGTTGTCAAGACTAGACCCTTTTCCAACGTCATTTCTACGACCTCTGGAAGCTCCAATAAATATCTAAAATTAAGCCCCCACTGCTGAAGTCATTGCCAGGTCGTATGAAGTGGTAACTAGATTTCAAACAGATATATAAATTACAAAACAATAATTCTTAGGGACGACAATCAGGCCATTGATGTAGTCTATGTTGACAACTAGTAGTACTGAAGTCCACCTCAAGAAGTACTGCAATAATTGTATACATAAAATTTATTATTCATACAGCGAATGATATTTCTAGACAACCCTCAACTGCAATTGTGTGCCTATTTTGGCTGCTTACAGCACTGCGGTATCTTCTAATAATACTTCTAAAAGTTTGAATTAGTGTGTACTGAGCTCCCTTTTTGAAGCTTGTTATAAGGGTTAGTCAGTCAGGTTGTCCCATGTCAATTGCGTTCATTTTACAGCCATTGGTACATGTAACTTTCCTTAGTAGTACCTGAACAGCTTCTTTTAAACATACATATCATCTTCCTTCCCATTACATACGGCTTACAGCTTCCATGGAACTTCCTGATTTGTAGATTTACTTGGGTAGCATTCAACTCTTGAAACCTGTAATGTACACTCGTTGCCTCACGACGATGGTGGTTGCAAACCCGCATGCAGAGAGTGAGTAACACAAAAATGAGAGGGAACCGATTTTTGTGAGATTATTGGTGATATTCTCATAACGACTTTTCGTTTCTCTGACTAAAAAGTTTGAGCCATTCTTAACTAACCATGAAGCAAACAATAAAATAAAATTGCTTGGCTAAACCCTCGATTACAGCCTACTCTTCAGCTTGGGATCTAGTTGTTATCCCAAGTTTAGAATATTTCGAATAAGAACTAATTTGAAACTTCGTAAAGAACAAGTCTACCTTCTATCTAGCGGGTTTATTTTTTATTTCTTTTTCCTTTCTGTTTATTAATAATGTAATATGAAGGATAAAATCTCATCGCCTCGCATTGCAACCATCTACAAACTTCAAATTAGAGCGGCCGGATTGATTTGCCGTGTTGCACTATGCAAACGAGGAGGTAACTAGAAAACAATAACCCTAGCATTTTGTATATGACTCATAAAACACTGGTACTGATATAAACCACTTGGAAGGTTTATTCTATTGCTTTAAATGGTGTTTCCTAAGCGGGCCCTCCGCGATCTATTTCTAATATAGCTGCCTGTCATCGTCTGTCGTAAGTAAAACTTTTCAGTGACTACGTGCATCACTTCGAATAGTCAGATAATTACCCCGACCAAAACATTCACCCATTTCAAAGATATTGCAATTACATTGACTTATTATGCCATTAGCAAACTAGGTATTTTGATTATTCAATCCATAAAACAAATGGATAAACAACAACATAATGTACTCTCTAAGTCTAAGGGTGAATTGCGGCATATCTCGCCAGTATCACACCCGATGTTAGTGCCTTTATATAAACGTTTACGACGTGGCAGTGAAAAAAATGACTAGAATATGTGATACTTTCACTACTGGTCAAATTCTTGGTCTCACATGCGTGTCTATAGCATGAGATAAGCCCTCTTACCGTCGACAAGGTGGAAAATTTGACCCACGAGAGGGAGTTCCGATGTTCATCCTACTTGAAAACAAAAGATCTGTGCACCACCGGATTGATTTCATTTGGTTATAATATTTGTTTACCTTCAACAACAAATCAAACCAAAGAAAACAAACTTCTCGCGCTTCAATCATTTGTTTGCCAGAAGTATGACTTGCGAAGCGATGAATTGAGTTAGGAAACAAACCCTTAATAAGGTACGTATCCGCATAGTAATCTCAAAGCGTCGTAAGTTATCCTACTAAAAATCAAAGGATTGACGTCCGAGTGGGTTGCTTTGTTCAATTTGCAGTTATAAAAAAAACAATCAATTTATATGCGGTCCTATCTCTTGATTGAACATTGAATGATTACAAGGGCAATGAGATTAAAGTGGGAACAGTTACCCTATATTAATTTGAAAATAAAAACCTCCATTCTTTTCAATGATCTTTGCAAGTTTCTCACACAGCTGAGCACGTCCTTCAGACCTTAAACTTCTGCCACAACAACAAAAGCAACACTTATAGTACAACATACCGCTCGAACGATATTAATTAAATGGCTGATTCATGGAACAAGCCAAAACAAAAAAAGACACGTCTGGAAGCATCGAATGTCGCAGTTGTGACGATATCGGATAGAGCACATAAACACACGACTTCCCACACTGCCACCGAGCACAAAACTGTTTAATGTCGAGCTGTATATTCGTCTGTGAATCCAGCGTGCTAAAGTAGTAAATGTCGGCGAAGGACGAGTTCATCTAAAGAGCGGTTGCCATTCAACTACTGATTCACTTCGATTCACTTCCGGAGAGCGGATGATCACTGACGCGGAAAACACAACTTAGTTGCTGATATTTACGTCACACAGAAGACTTCAGCCGCCGTCAAACAACACACGAGAGATCAGCTGACATATGTTGCTCACGAATGAAGAAGATGATACCCGATTACCCGTGCCTTCTCAAGAGCGAGCACGATGTAAGGAAAACAAATTATCCAGAGTTCTCGCACAGCGGCGTGAACAAGATTCGATATAGACTGCAAGTTTTCATCAGTTTCGGAAATTAATCATCTCATTGCCATTAATTGAGTGTATTTTCCAGTAGCCTAGGGACCGGGACAAGAGTCACCTGTTACAAGGCCATCACGGCAAGTTTCACTATCGCTGCCGAGGTGTACTTTGGGATTACGAGTGAATATAGCGACTACGTAGAGAAATCTTCATTGAATCCCACAAATATCTTTACGATCTAATTGAGTTAGCGTTTCTGATTCTGATGCTCGTCATAGAATCATGCCATGGAGCTAAATGGATTTACGAACCCCATAGTCTAACCTCATTAACTCACGAGAATCGATGTCACATTTCGTTTGCTGCGCGCCTGATAACTCACCATGAATCATCCCGTCTCCGGGTGGTAAAGCCATTCGAAACAGTTCCATTAACCACTTATTCAATGAATACGCTGCAGCTTATCCACAGAGTATGACTGTCTGCCATAAGGCCATGGAATGATACATCCCGTCTTCTGTAAAGGCAGACATCCGACTGAACTCACTTCGGTTATAACACTGACCCATTCTCAGCGAAGATGTTTACATCTTCCTGACAAACGGGCAGCAGCAGCAGCAGCAGCAAGGATGACAGCGTGTCCCTCTACATAACTATTTGCCGATCATTCCAGCCAGCAAATAAAGAATAAATAGAAAGCCAAATTAGTCTTCCCAATCTAAATGGATTCATTTATAATTCTCTGTCATCCAAATTCACTGCTTCATGCCAATATGTTTTATCGATCTCAGCGGTGCGGTGGACAACGAATGTCTGTTGGGCCGGCCTCAAGAATAAACATAAACAAATAATTGCTCAACGGCTTATAGGCGAGAGGAGATCCAGTTCCATGGTAGATAGCGGTCGATGTCATGACAGTTCTTCACAAGGCCACTTGCCGCAGCACATTGGTCTAGCAATCTGGGCTGCAACACGCATACCAGGCCTGTATCAAACCAGACTAACGATCACAGTGGAGACCAAATTGCAACACAAACTCCAGTGTTGTGATTAGATTTACGATTTCGAATTCACATTAACTGCCACATGCCGAACTTGAAGTGGGGACCATTGTGAAATCCCAGTGAAAATCTCAATGTGAATTTGCTCACTAGGCTAATTTTAAGACCGTTCACGTTTAAAATGGAAACGAATTCTAGAAATTCATCTTCCTCGAGACGAGCAGAGTTTACTCAACATAGTTGGCATTAAAATTTCCATTCTTCTTTAAAGAGATTTGGGATTTCTTGATATTGTTTGAAATGATTTACACCCCTAGTTCCATCTGATTTTATAACGTCAAATTTCCATAAAATCACGTAAAGCCATGGTAAAATACTAAAGTTCAGTGGCCACTGAATTTTAGTATTTTACTATAACTTTACGTGATTTTGAAATAAATCCCGACATTCCATAAATCAGGTAATGGAACTAAAGTTATTGCATCATTTCAAATAATATCAGAAACCTAAATCTCTTTAAAAAGAAGAATGGAAAATTTTAATACCCAACTATGTTAGAGAGTAACCTGCTCGTCTCGAGAGGTGAGATTTCTAGAAATGTTTAGAATGAACTCCAGCGTTTCCATTTTTTAAACGTGAACAATTTCTTAAAATTAACTTCGTGAAACGAAAATTCGCATTGAGGATTTCAATATTATTCTGGGATTTCACAACCAATTATTTTCAATATCGCAATCCTCAAGTTCGGCGCTACTGGCAGTTGGTAAACGATTCAGAAAATCATGCATCCTATCCTATTTGCAAGAGTTTGTGTTTTGAATTTGTTCTCCTGCGTCTAACTCCACTCGGTCGTTGGTGCAGGAACGACGACTGTTGTAAAATTGTGTATTTATAGCTTAGGTACTAAACCAATGTACCGGTGGCAGAAGTAGCAGCAGCGAGAAAGAACTTTGTCATGACATCGACCGCTATCTACCATAGGTTGTTTGATGCCTCCGCCTGCTCTGTCGCCTACGTTGAGAGCGAAATTATTTGTTTATGTTTATTCTTGAAAATTATTTATCGCATCTTGGCCGGGCATTCGTTTGTTCACCACCGCCACCGCTTGGCACAGTCAGTTGACTGATACAAACACATATTGGCGCTAACAGTGAATTTGATGATAGAGGAAGTACTTAGTCATGAATCCATTTAAGCTAAGGAAAACTAATTTAACTTTCATTTATTCTTTATTCCTAGCTGGGATGGTCGGCAAATGGAGATATAGTTACATAGAAAGGACCGCACGCTGTCATCCTGTTGCTGCTGCTGCTAAGCGCCTCACTAATGGGACTGTCGGAAAATGTAGCGCTTCACTGAAAGTGGGTCAATTGACACTAACTGAGGATTCGAGTCGGATGATGTTGCCTTTACAGAAAACCCAGGATGGTATCATTTCCATAGACCTTATGGCAGATTGGTCCTTACCTGTGGATAAATATAGCGTATTCATTGAACAAGTGGTTAATGGAGTACCTGTTTCGAATGGCTTTACCACCTGAAGACTCGTAAGGATGATTCATGGTGGGACTATCTAGAGCTTTACGGCAAACAAGTAAATGGCATAATTATTCTCGGGGATTGTAGGGTTAGATATAGGAGTTCATAAATCCATTGTTTCTACATAGCATATTCTATGACGAGCATCCAGAATCAAAGCACTTGTGACTCAATGATCATAGGAATAGCCGGTAGGACCGGTCAATGAAATTTTCACAGCAAAGTGAGATCACATATTCGCTCATCCCAAAGCCTCTGCGCAGCGTGAAATTAGCTTGCAAACGTGAAAGGCACGTACGCTTAACGGAACGGCTCTTGATCCCGGAGACCTCCTCTAGAGCTACCGGAAAATACACTCGAATTAATAGCAATAAAACAGATTAATTTCAAGCACTAGCTCATGAGTTTGTGGAAAAACTTTACGATCTAACCGCGCGAATCTTGTTCACACCGCTTTTGATTGCGAAAGTAAAACCTCTGGATTAATTTGCTTTCCACTTACATCGTGCTGCTCTTCTTGAGGAAAACACGAATGCCAATCGAACATCCCATCTTTTCTTCCATTTCGTGCGAAACAGAACACGTATAGATGCAACTTGCATCTATGCATGTGTCGCGCACTGACGACGGCCAGAGAAGATGGGATGTTCGATTGGCAATAAGCATATTGCTCTTAAAGTTGTGTTTTCAACGTCCGAGTGATCATCCGCTCTCCGGGAAACCAATCGAGAAATCAATCAAATTGAATGGCAAACCACTTCCTTCCCATGCTCGGGTAGTTTCGTCGAACTTCACCTCGACATTTTACTACTTGCTTTTACGCTGGATGTTTTATGTTCCTCGAGGCACGGAACCAGAAAAGCGTGCAGAAAGCATATTTTTATTAAACTCCAGTTTTGTGCTCGGTGTAATTCGGATTGGCAGTGTGGGAGTCGTGTGTTTGTGGTAATATAATCCACGACTCTGTCGACCGCAACTGCTGGGCTGTTCGAAGTAACGCTTCCAGACGGCCGGTTGCTTTGTTTTAGCTTGTTCCATGAATCAGCCATTTGAATTGTATTGCGTGCTCGTTCGAGCGGCGCGTTGTGCACTATAAGTGTTGCTTTTGTTGGTGTGGCAGGAGTTTAAGGTCTGAAGGACGTGCTCAGCTGTGTGAGAAACTTGCAAAGATCATTGAAAAGAATGGAGGTTTTTATTTTCAAATTAATATAGGGTAACTGTTCCCACTTTAATCTCATTGCCCTTGTAATCATTCAATGTTCAATCAAGAGATAGGACCGCATATAAATTGATTGTTTTTTTTATAACTGCAAATTGAACAAAGCAACCCACTCGGACGTCAATCCTTTGATTTCTAGTAGGATAACTTACGACGCTTTGAGATTACTATGCGGATACGTACCTTATTAAGGGTTTGTTTCCTAACTCAATTCATCGCTTCGCAAGTCATACTTCTGGCAAACAAATGATTGAAGCGCGAGAAGTTTGTTTTCTTTGGTTTGATTTGTTGTTGAAGGTAAACAAATATTATAACCAAATGAAATCAATCCGGTGGTGCACAGATCTTTTGTTTTCAAGTAGGATGAACATCGGAACTCCCTCTCGTGGGTCAAATTTTCCACCTTGTCGACGGTAAGAGGGCTTATCTCATGCTATAGACACGCATGTGAGACCAAGAATTTGACCAGTAGTGAAAGTATCACATATTCTAGTCATTTTTTCACTGCCACGTCGTAGAACGTTTATATAAAGGCACTAACATCAGGTGTGATACTGGCGAGATATGCCTGCAATTCACTCCTTAGACTTAGAGAGTACATTATGCGTTGTTGTTTATCCATTTGTTTTATGGATTGAATAATCAAAATACCTAGTTTGCTAATGGCATAATAAGTCAATGTAATTGCAATATCTTTGAAATGGGTGAATGTTTTGGTCGGGGTAATTATCTGCACGAATTATGCACGAATTATGATGCACGTAGTCACTGAAAAGTTTTACTTACGACAGACGATGACAGGCAGCTATATTAGAAATAGATCGCGGAGGGCCCGCTTAGGAAACACCATTTAAAGCAATAGAATAAACCTTCCAAGTGGTTTATATCAGTACCAGTGTTTTATGAGTCATATACAAAATGCTAGGGTTATTGTTTTCTAGTTACCTCCTCGTTTGCATAGTGCAACACGGCAAATCAATCCGGCCGCTCTAATTTGAAGTTTGTAGATGGTTGCAATGCGAGGCGATGAGATTTTATCCTTCATATTACATTATTAATAAACAGAGAGGAAAAAGAAATAAAAAATAAACCCGCTAGATAGAAGGTAGACCTGTTCTTTACGAAGTTTCAAATTAGTTCTTATTCGAAATATTCTAAACTTGGGATAACAACTAGATCCCAAGCTGAAGAGTAGGCTGTAATCGAGGGTTTAGCCAAGCAATTTTATTTTATTGTTTGCTTCATGGTTAGTTAAGAATGGCTCAAACTTTTTAGTCAGAGAAACGAAAAGTCGTTATGAGAATATCACCAATAATCTCACAAAAATCGGTTCCCTCTCATTTTTGTGTTACTCACTCTCTGCATGCGGGTTTGCAACCACCATCGTCGTGAGGCAACGAGTGTACATTACAGGTTTCAAGAGTTGAATGCTACCCAAGTAAATCTACAAATCAGGAAGTTCCATGGAAGCTGTAAGCCGTATGTAATGGGAAGGAAGATGATATGTATGTTTAAAAGAAGCTGTACAGGTACTACTAAGGAAAGTTACATGTACCAATGGCTGTAAAATGAACGCCAATTGACATGGGACAACCTGACTGACTAACCCTTATAACACGCTTCAAAAAGGGAGCTCAGTACATACTAATTCAAACTTTTAGAAGTATTATTAGAAGATACCGCAGTGCTGTAAGCAGCCAAAATAGGCACACCAATTGCAGTTGAGGGTTGTCTAGAAATATCATTCGCTGTATGAATAATAAATTTTATGTATACAATTATTGCAGTACTTCTTGAGGTGGACTTCAGTACTACTAGTTGTCAACATAGACTACATCAATGGCCTGATTGTCGTCCCTAAGAATTATTGTTTTGTAATTTACATATCTGTTTGAAATCTAGTTACCACTTCATACGACCTGGCAATGACTTCAGCAGTGGGGGCTTAATTTTAGATATTTATTGGAGCTTCCAGAGGTCGTAGAAATGACGTTGGAAAAGGGTCTAGTCTTGACAACCAAGCTGTACGCAACTCCTGCTAGAAAACTAAAAAAAAAATAGAAGTAGAATATACTTCCGCCGTCGCACCAGAAAACAACATTTACATGTGGCAACGTTGTATATGAGCCGGATAAAAGTTTTTTTTAAATAATTTTTCTAAATATTTGAGTACCACGGATTTCGTTTGCTAATGTGTGTAAATTCTGCAAAATAAAACCTAGGTGTGTGTTACAAATTTGACCCTCGGATCGTTTTTTTCGTCTGTGTGGTAGCATTTTATAGACAAAACATTTATCTTCAAACTACGCGGTATCCTGTCAGTCTGAACGTAATTTTCTCTTGCATTACTTTAGATTAACTTCTTAGACATTTGTAGCACTGAAGCTCCCATTTTTGACTAAGAAGGGGTTCAAACTTCTATTAGCAAATGTTTCTTACCCGAGAAATACATATTTTGTGTTGTTTTAGTCTGTGTATTAGCCTGGATAATTCGTTGATTGAAATGAGTGTTTCGTTTGTATAAGAGCACCCCCCCTACCCTCTTCCAGAGAGAGGAAGGGTCCCGAACCACCATAGAAACAAATTCTGCCTCCATAACCCCCACATGCAAAATTTGGTTCCATTTGCTTGAATAGTTCTCGAGTTATGGAGATATTTGAGTTTCATTTGTATGGGAGCCCCTCCTTCAAGGCGGGGGAGGAGTCTCGAACCATCATAAGAACCTTCTCCGGCTTCAAAAACCCCTTCATACAAATTTTCATAACAGAAGGGATAATTTTCTTGTCTGGTTTATATGAGTATTTCATTTGTATGGGAGCCCCCTCCCCCCCTTACCAGAGAGGGGAGGGGTCTCGAACCACCGTAGAAACTTTTCTTTTCACCTTCCAAATTCCAACAAGTCAAATTTGGTTTCATTTGCTATATTAGTTCTCGAGTTATGCAAAAAATTAAGTTTCATTTGTATGAGAGCTCCCCTTCTAGAGAAGGGAGAGCTCTCGAACCACCATAGTAACATTTTTTGCCTCCAGAAAACCCCGCATGCCAAATTTGGTTCAATTTGCTCGATTAGTTCTTGAGTTATCCCGAAACTTCTGTTTCATTTGTACACTGATAGGAAAAATAAAGTGCCCACCTCATCATATTTTGAATTTCTGTCATTTCTTTTGATTCAAATTAAAGTGAGCACACTGTAGTCTTTGTTTAGATCTTATTTTTCATAAAGAATAAGTTTCAGTAATGGAATAATAATTTTAAAAAACTACTTGAAAAAAACAGTAACAAAAAAAAATTGCCCACGTCATTTTGGCTCCTAGTAAGATAAATTTAAGTAAAAGAAAAGCATTTTAATAATTTATGTGTCCTGCTTTGGCTTTGAGGACTAGCTGCAGGCGTTCCTTAGGTGCTGTGGATCTCTTCCCAGGCGCGTTTCAGGACTTAAAAATAGTTGAATTTATTGGTAACACCAGTTCTGTCAACCCTGGCATCTAGAGTCGCCCACACATTCTCGCTGAGGTTGAGATCCGGGCTTTGTGAAGGCCATTCCGGCGGTTTGATCCGGTAAGACCGGAAGAAAGACTTGATCTTCTTGGCAGCATGCTTCGGGTCGTTGTCTTGCTAAAATACGATCTCTTCAAGACCCGTCTGGATCAGCGAAACCTCCAGATATTCTTGCAGGATGTTGATGTAGGAGGTTACCCACTCTTCTCCACGAAAAACACCCCCAGACCATCACATTTTCCCCTCCATGCTTCAGCGTGCCTTGGATATTGCGTTCCTGAAGCTCCTCGCCTGATCTGCATCACACACGAACCCGCCGCTTTCGATTAAAAAAAGCGATTAAAAAGCAACGCAGCATACCCAAGCAGACTCAAAGAGACTATACGAATGGAATATAGTCCATTTTCCTCCATATAAGATGTTCTTCTTCTTCTGTTAGCATTTCAAGCTTATTGCTTTAAAAATTAGTTTATTGCTTGCTCTCAACTTAGCGTTCTAGATGCACTTCCACAGTTATTAATTGAGAGCTTTCGATGCCAGGTACAATTTTTGCATTAGTATGATTGTGTGGCAAGTACAATCATACGCTATGCCCAGGGAGTTGAGAAATTTTCCTTAACGAAAAATTCCTAGACCAGACCGGGAATCGAACCCAGCCACCTCCAGCATGGTGTTGCTTTGTAGCTGCGCCTTTACTGACTGAGCTAAGGGAGGACCCTATAAAATGTTCTATGCTCTCCAAATTGTGCTGGAGCTTACATTGTACGTTACCATTAGTTCAACCAAGACTAATGTAGCACCCCTAACATTGTATAATGTCCTCGCTGATTTATAGGACCAGTGCGCATAGTTTTCGACCCATTTCCATTTATATTTGTTCCCTGCCGAGTTGGTCGCGGCAGATTTCATGTGTGAATAGGCTGCCACATAAACGTTCAAAAGTGCCTGAACCAAATGGAACGCTTGTAATGACCACTTGAAGATGCGATGGGGGATCATTGTCCTGATATTCCCAAATATAGCATGTAGTAAAACGTTTCTTGTCTTCTGAGTAAACGACCGGAAACTCATCGGGAATGATCTCTCATATACATCCGTCGAACCATTCTGAACGGCCGTTGTGAGAATATCACCAAAAAAATCTCATATGCGCATAGCATGTTACCAGTTACTAATGCTTCTCTCCTTTCTCCTGTTCTCTTTCCTATTCCATGGCCGAGAGCGGTGTCTTACACATTGTGAATCTCTATATGCGCTACCAAAGCACATTGTGAGTCTCTATATGCGCTACCAGCTCTTCAAAAGCAGAAACACCTAGACGACACTATGGACCCTACACCAAAGGAAGGTTGAAACAGTAAGTGAGGAACGAGGAACCCTAACCAATTTTACTTTCAACCAAACAAGCTAACACAAGCTCCAAGGTATGATGACTGCAAAATCAAGGTAAGGAAATCATATTCATTTCATTAAATTTTTCATATATTTATGTAACATCATATGTTGGGATAAAGGGAGGGACCATCAGAGTACCCGATTGAAGCGATTTGTATAGGAAGAGTGGGACTGCCAACTTCCTGTTGTTAACATTTCATGAATAAAGGGCGGGCTCTTCTCCCCATCTAATGGGACTTTTTAATTGGCGAGGGCTAGGTTTTGGTGTGGTTTCTGCGAACTTGCTTCTGGAAGGAGATTCTCTCTAGACCCCTGTAGCTTTGGGTTGCACGTAAGTGTATCTGCTTACAGGCCCACAATACGTTTATGGCCCTTCATACAGGAACATGATGAAGCATTTACCACAGAACAACCTTGATCAAATCGTTTAATTAAAACTGTCCAGTGCTATGGGCAGTTACCTTGCTACATTAGATGGTAGTTCACATCATCACATCACATTTCCATTTATATTTGTTGTTCTAGGTGCTCAGGTCGTTGTAGAGTTCAAGTGATAAAATCTATATGGCGAGAAATAGATTATATTCCATTCGTGTAGCTTCTCGGAGTCTGCTTGGGTATGCTGCGTTGCTAAGGACAGTAGCCCAGTCATGGTTGATCTAGTAGATCATTTGACCTACACTCCAGGACACTTTGAAGAGACTTGAACGACTGATATGAATGGAGATGAATGACAGATAATAATTACACTCTTCTTGAACATTGTTAGACATATCTCATGTATGTAAGTCCTACGCTTAGATGTCATAGCGACATAGTCTATGAACACCACTATATGAATATAAATGTATGTGTTCAATGATAGAGAACTCGATTTGCCATAGTAATTTATTCTGTAAAATGGCGTCGAATCAAGAACGCGTGTGCGAACTAATGTTGCACAAGAAGTGGAAAATCTCGGATATGTTGCACGCCGATGTTGCAAAGTCGTTGAATAAAACACTAGCGGTAGCAGCCCTTAATGTGAAAGAGAAAGGTCGGTTCCGAAGACAACCATGATTCATCGCGAGGAAGGCAGTGGTAAAAGAACTTGAGAAAAACCCGAATATCTCAAAAGGAAATTGAAGCAATAAGTAAAGAACGGTGACCAATCTAATGACCACTACAAAATATACTAAATATTCAAGTGTTATGTCATGGCAGGGGAAAGGGAGGGACCATCAGGGCACCCAAGTGAAACGATTTCGATAGGGAGCATGAGACTGCCTCTTCCCTGTTGTTCCCATTTCGCGGAACGAGAGCGAGCTCTTGCACCCCATCTATTGGGTTTATTCTGTCAAACGAGGGCTCGATTCTAATGCTGTGTGTGTGAACTTGCTTCTGGAATGAGATTCTCTTCCCTATATTGTCGGGTTTCATGTAAGTGTCTCTGCTTACGGGTCTGCCCATACGTTATTGGCCCTTCAAACAGGAGCTTGATGATCACAAACAACAATAGAATCCTGATCAAATTGTTTTTCAGATTATTCCACTGCTATCGAATGATACTCCATCCGATCGAAATGTGTTAGGCTTTGGTTAAAAGTAATCTTCAAAATCGAATAGCATAGCGATTGATGAGAAAAAAAAATCAGGCACACCGGGAAAGGCTGTGAAATTAGTGTCGGATGTCGTTGTAAAATACGGTGGTGAAGCACTGGCGAGAGCGCTGCACTGGGTCATTACCAAGATTTGGGAGGAAGAGGTTTTACCGGAGGAGTGGATGGAAGGAGTCGTGTGTCCCATCTATAAAAAGGGCGACAAGTTGGAGTGCGGCAACTACCGCGCGATCACATTGTTAAGCGCCGCCTACAAGGTACTCTCCCAAATTTTATGCCGCCGTCTATCACCGATTGCAAGAGAGTTCGTTGGGCAATATCAGGCAGGATTTATGGGCGAACGCGCAACTACGGACCATGTGTTTGCCATCCGCCAAGTATTGCAAAAATGCCGCGAATACAATGTGCCCACACATCACCTGTTTATCGATTTCAAATCAGCGTACGACGCAATTGATCGAGATCAGCTATGGCAGAGTATGCACGAATACGGTTTTCCGGACAAACTGACAAGATTGGTCAAGGCAACGATGGATCGAGTGATGTGCGTAGTACGGGTTTCAGGGACATTCTCGAGTCCCTTTGAAACTCGCAGAGGGTTACGGCAGGGTGATGGTCTTTCGTGCTTGCTATTCAACATCGCTTTGGAGGGTGTAATAAGAAGAGCGGGGATAGACACGAGTGGCACGATTTTCAGAAAGTCCGGCCAGTTACTTGGTTTCGCCGATGACATCGACATCATGGCACGGAATTTTGAGAAGGTGGCAGAAATGTACACTCGACTGAAGGCTGAGGCCAAACGGATCGGACTGGCCATTAACGTATCGAAGACAAAGTACATGCTAGGAAGAGGCTCTAGGGAAGAAACGGCGAGTCTCCTAGCTCGAGTTTGTATCGACGGCGATGAAATCGAGGTGGTCAACGAATTCGTGTACTTGGGCTCACTGGTGACCGCCGATAACGACACCAGCAGAGAAATTCAGAGGCGTATTATGGCAGGAAACCGTGCTTATTTTGGACTCCGCAAAACTCTCCGGTCGAAAAAGTACGCCATCGCACGAAATTAACCATCTACAAAACGCTGATTAGACCGGTAGTCCTCTGCGGACATGAAGCGTGGACTATGCGCGCAGAGGACCAACGCGCCCTTGAGTTTTCGGAACGGAAGGGTTGCGTACCATCTACGGCGGAGTGCAGATGGAAGACGGATCGTGGAGAAGGCGAATGAACCATGAGTTGCATCAGCTGCTAGAGAACTCTACAATCGTCCACACCACGAAGATCGGGCGACTACGATGGGCCGGGCATGTCACCAGAATGTCGGATAACAACCCGGCAAAAATGGTTCTCGTCAATAATCCGACTGGAACACGACGAAGAGGTGCGCAGCGCGCAAGGTGGATCGACCAGGTGGAGGATGATCTGCGGACACTCCGCAGACTGCGCGGCTGGCGACAGCTGGCCATGGACCGAGTGCAATGGAGACGACTTCTATGTACAGCAAGGGACACACAGGCCTTAGGCTGATTGGTAAGGTAAGTAAGTCATTGTAAAGGTGTCAAACGAAAGTTTCGAGCATTTGGACACTGAATCTGATTACATTTCGTTATCGACTTTCAAAAAAATCTTCGTCGCTGAAACAGGTAAAATATCCTACAGGATCAAGTCCTTATCACTTCGTAGTTTTCTGAGCACAACCCTCAAATACTATTAGGATTTCAGGCATGAAATTTTAAAGAATTGTTTGCTCCACTGGAGCAACCATTATTTAGCAAGTTGAGCGTTTTTTTTTTGTTTTGTTTGTGATTTTTAGTCTCAAAATCATTAAGTGATAATTAACCTAACATATAAATCATATGGAAAAGGAATCCCCGAAGTTTCACCTTGAACAACACTAGAGCTTTTGATGTTTTGTGAAGTGTTATAGATATACCATAACAGCCTAAAATTGATAAGAACTCGTTTCAACTATTGGTACCACACTTCCAATTCATAAATCTATCATCAACGGATCATTAACTGAATTGATTTCGATAATCAAGCGATCATCACCGAGTCTACTTACAAGTGCTTTCATCATAATTGATTATCCACCGAATCCCCATCTCGAATCGCCTATGGAAGCTCAAATCGGATCGAAAAATGATATAATCTCATTACCTACCTCCACTGGATACCAAAGCCGCACTTGTTCACTCTTATAATAGGCAATTTTCTCCAGTAAAGATGCTACATACTCTATTAAGCAGCCGACGGCACATCGCGTTTAATTTCGACCCACATTCTGCCCAATCCGTTTCGGTTACACACACTGAACTGGCAATTTTCCCGCTTGTAATGCCACAGAAATGCATACTTGCCGAAACATGGCGAAATGAGGTCGAACTCCATCTTAACTCGCATCTTTGTTTACGTTCCATTACAGAGAACGAGCGGCTAAGGCGATCGCGTTACATATTCGAGGTGATGACAATGCCCGACAGCATACTGTCGTCTGCCAAGGTTTCGGGGAAATTAATGACCTTCGAATTCCGCGTTCGAACGTTTCGAGCCGGAGCTAACAGCATTGATTGAATTTTCCCAATTCTTAACCAAGAACGCCGAGGTCGATTTTCGGTGCATCGCACCGTTTGCCGTGCGCTGGTGTTGCACCGCGACAGATGCAATCCACCGCGTGATGCATAGGAAGACAACTGTCTCCTCTGCCGAGTCGTTTGAATCAACGCTATTTATAGTAACGTTATATGCTAGAGATGCAAAGGCGACTAAATGCACGGTGGAAGGGAAGTGTTTGTGAATCATTTCCCGCACGAAAAAGCACTGGGGTTTTCTCAATCTAAGATTAGACTGTATAAGGTAAGTGCACTCCGAACGAGGAACATTGGTTCACGATTGGCTCAGAAGAACGCTGCATTCGCATGCTGACTGCAATATAGGCGTAGGCGTTTGCATCAGTCGATCACATCGTTCGTCTAAGTCCAAATTTCGAAACGGCTTCTGGATGGCAACAGAGTAAAACGCAATCGATAGATGAAATGAACGTGGAACCTATAAATTATCATTCCGATAAGCAACCGCGAGTTGACTTGCGAAGTACTTATACGGGGTCCAGAGCACTTAACCTCAGGAGTGGTATAAGGGGCAATGCTAACGATAATAACGTTGGCCTGTAATCGCCCCATCAATGGCAGTCGTAATAAATCAATAACACCAGAAGCTCGCCATCGCCATAAAGACGCCACAAAGGAAATCGTTCTGCCGGGCGAATAGCGACATGAATAACGAAGGTGACACGTAAACGCACTCATTACCTGGTTGCAGTCGAAATTAAAAACACCAATTTTGGGCAAATCCGCGCCGAAAATCGCAAGACGCTCAAGGTCACGGCCGACATCTGCTGAAAGATTTTCTAAAACCATCCACCTTCTCCTTTTGCATTCTTCATTCTACCCACACGAAAGCAAGCTAGTTATTCAATTAGCTCACTGCGCGCCATAATTGAATAATTCGATTTAATGCCTGCATTAGAGTAAACAACCGGACAACAAAGCCGGTCCGGATCAGTCAGTCACAACAGGCTGCTCTCCCCGGCCACAACTGCACACCATCCGGCGCTTGGATTCGCTGAGCCCGGAGCCAAATAGCGGGGGAGCATTTATAATTCACATCATAAGCAACATATCCCTCCAACGGCTCGGATGCGAGCAGGGCAAAAAGTGTTAAATTGAATTTAAAATTCATGCCATGAAAGAAGGGTGCAAAAAGCCGAGCAGCATCAGCGTCATCATTATGTTTTTCAGTGCACTGCGCTATGTAGCACGTGCGCGCATTAAACAAAATATAACACGCGTTTCTGCACGGCTGGGATGGGCACATGGTGGACTTGAAATTTTCCGAGATTGAGGCAAACGGAGGCGAATTCAACCATAAACGTCAGTGCGATGCGTTTTAGTTGATTTTTGGATGTTCATGACAATGATCTTGTTTCAGTTTGTATCCCGAAGGTGGCTGAATTTAGAGTAAGTTCTTGCGATAATTACTTTTAATTGACAGATAACCACACGCAAACCGAACATTTCTAACATTCAGTGTGAGGTACACTTCCTATCATCTTACCCCCAACCGGGGAATGAAAGATTCTCTTACAGTTAGGGCCATGGAAACATTAGAGGGTGTTAGGAAGAACGCACGAAAAGAGGGTGTGATATCCAATCCGCAGTTCATTGTAAAAAATAGAAACAACAAGTGAAGATCCGGTTTTTAAAGTCTGTCTACGTTAAATTTCGGACACTTTTCTTACAGTGTAGATTTTGAGTTATTTTCACGGATTGCTGAAACGCTTCACTTATATGACAGTTGAAACTTTCCACTTTATTTCGTGGTACAACATGTTTACATTCTTGTTACATTCAGCAAAATGGCGTCAACAAACTACAACTACCGAAAAGTACCGTGTTGTACCGTGTGCGCTCGTCCTGAATGGTATAAGGTACAAGAGGTCAAATACATGCCAAAATTAGTCAATCCACCAAACTGTCCAGAACTTCGCCCAATAGATAAGTACTGGGCTCTAGTTAAGCGGATACTCTTCGAAGCTAAGAAGAAAGCAAATTGTTCCGATGATTTCAAGAGAAGATAGAGAATCGTCACGGTGGACGTATCTTAGGATACCACACGGAACCTGATGGCGGATGTACCTCAGAAAGTTCGAGAATTTTACAGAAAGAAGGATTAATTTCTAAATCAACTGTTTATAATGTAGATATAACTCTATTATTGGGAAATAAACAATCAGTTTTGTTAAATTGTGTAAATTTGTTTTCCTGCTATTATGTTGGTGTCCGAAATTTAACGTGGACAGGCTTTATTTGTACACGCGGAAAAGCATAAAAAGTGAAACAACGTAAGCAGATTCGAACCGCTAGAGCCTTTGCCTTTACTCCCTGTACTATTACTACTTGTACAGGGTGACCACTCAATTTTTTATTTTCAAATTCCCGGTTTTTTCCCGGTTTTCTCGGATCAAATGTTAAAAATTTCCCGGGTTGAGGCGCGGATCATGTAGTAATGAACTAGAATAACGAATAGAAAACAATTACTTTAAGCAAACAATTTCGAACGAATTCGAGTTCCAAAGCTTAATAAAATGATATTTTCAGTATGAGCGTTGTTTATAATACAAAAATGACTACATTTTAGGACCCAACTATTTACAAATTCTGCTTTCAGTTTTAGGGCCATGAAGCTAAAGAAAATAATTTAGATGATAGTCTGAAAACAGATGACAGTCTGAAAGTCAGTTTGGTGTGTACTGCCAAATGATTTCTTTATAATTTTTTTAAGAAACTTTTCCCAAAGATTCTATGAAAAGTTCTCAGCCATTGCTTGAGAAATTCCTTCTGGCGTTTCTATAGGTATTCTTCAGGAGTTTGTAGCCATTCCTCCAGCGATTCTTCCAGCAGTTTCTTCTGGCAGTTCATTGGCTGTTGTGTTAAACTTTCTTGTGATGACATTTATGGTGGAATCCCTGAATTTATGAAGTTTTGTGAAGACACCTGAAAGAACTAAAAACTATAAGGTAATTGCTGAAATAATTCTTGGAAAAAAAACCCTGATTTATTGATGAAATTTAAGAAATTTTGTTTGCACGAGTTTTATAATCTCGAGTATTCAATTCTTCACGTTAAATATTCTGCAAGGGGTTTTGTAGAATTATTTATAAGTTTTGTATAGAATGTTTGCAAGGAATCTTAGATATAAATCTCTAAACATTTCTTCAAGTATTCCGCTGGAGCAGTGTTTTTTTAAAGTTCCTCAATCGATTGCTCCACAAAATTTGACAGAGTTTCCTACATGGATTTCTATAAAAATATTGTTCTTCTAATTTAGAAATATCATGAATGTATGCCGAATAGAAGAATGTTCTCGATATTTATTTTTGTCATTCGTAGCATAATATTTTGAAAGAGATTTTTGGTTATCTTTAATATCATATTGCCGTCGGAAACCTATATATCGACATGGAATTTTCATAAGGCCAATGTCGCAAACGTAAACAATGGCTTCTTCCGCAAATTTCTTGAAAATGCAAACTCACTCAAAAAAATTACAACTTCATTCTAAAGTCAAGTAAACTACAACTTCTATTCTTCTATTCGCTTCTGTACAATCATCGTGGTAATTCTCTATGATTAAGTTAGCATTCTCGAGAAATTTGCGGTAAAAGCCATTGTTTATATCAATATATATTAAGCAATTGTTGAACAATACCAGATCGATGGCACGATTACAAAAAAGGCTTGTTGGCTGTCGATCAGATGGAGCATCGGTAATGATGTTGTTCTGACCAATCCGTCAAAAAACTGCTGAAACGTGTCAGTTCTCATTTGATAATTATCAAATGTACTTGCCACTTTTTGGTTCTTTGTGCAAGCTATACATGCAAGAAGCTGCCACTGAACAGTTGATGCAAGATATTTTGTTACTTATCATGCAACTTCAAATGATCCAAGGAATTCCAGATGACACAAAATATCTTGGATTTGAAGCATCATTCTGCATCGAGCTGTGTTGTTGCTGTGTGTTGAACCCAAGAAGCTGTAAACTTTGAAGGAGTTCAATTCAATTTCTAAACAATATCTGTACTTTTACGAAAAAAATGAGATACAGGCCATCGAAGATCATGACTTGGAAACTTGTTGGAGAAAACTGCTGTGTTTCAAACAAGCAGATGGGAAGCTGGCTTTTATCTTGCTTAGAAAGTTCATTGCGAACTTTCTACAATCTGAATAAGACCATCTAAATTCGAATGTTTGAAGCAAGGTTCTTGCCAAGATTTTCTGCTGTTAAACACAGATAA
>JASCZW010010674.1:0-35461 GCA_034211315.2 Aedes japonicus | reverse complement strand
ATAAAGCGAGCTCAAGAAGATGTATATGCAGGTGAAATTGCGATTCTTACAGCTGGAGACCGTCGTTTAGATAAGAAGAACAATCTGTACAAGGGTTAGTCCATTTGCCGACAAACAGGGCGTGATGCGAATTCACAGTCGGTTAGGCTCTTGGATAGGGCATATAGTCACAGTCACTGGCCCTAACATATGCTTTCGCGAAGCGAAGCAACCAGAAAGAAGAAGAAGAAGAAGGCTCTTGGATGAAAACATGTGGGTATCCCATCATTCTCCCACGAGAACACCCGGTCACGTCACTTGTCGTACGCGACGTTCATTTATGCTATTATCATCAGTGTCACGAGACTTGCGTGAACGAATTGCGCAAAGTGTTCCACATCCCACGAGTTCGCACTGTCTATGATCGTCGTTCGTCGAAAATGTCAAGTCTGCAAAATACAACGGGCCGCTCCTGCTCCACCAATGATGGCCCCTCTACCAAAGGCTAGGGTGGAAGCTTTTTGTGCGCCCATTTTCTTACGTGGGCGTTGACTTCTTTGGACCTTTCTTCGTCGTCGTAGGTCGTCATCATGAGAAGCACTGGGGTGTTATCGTTATATGTCTGACAACCCGAGCGATACACCTTGAGCTGGCCTCTTCGTTGAACACGAGCTCATGTATCATGGCTCTGAATAGTTGCTTTGCTCGACGGGGGACTCCGATAGAAATTATAAGCGATCGTGGGACGAACTTCGTGGGCGCTGTAGTGCTTGGAATTTTCAATCCAATAAGAAAATTAGATAAGTTGGTAGTTTATTAAGTTTTTGGATTTAGTGAGGAATTATTGAGCTAGAGATATACCAAATTTAGCAACATTTAATGGAATTTATAAAATTAAAGCCAAAATTTAGGTTTTTGAAGACAGCACAATCATACACGTTACTGTCCAGGCAAGAGTCCCAACCGAGCAACGAAATCTCGAAACACAAACGTAAGTTAACCTCAAATAAATAAACGATGGAAAAATTACTTTACATAATATGTATCTTTGTAGGATATTTTTAACCGTTCAGCCACGGTCTAATAAACGCGTTAAATTTACGGAAAAACGTTTCCTTTCGTTTGCGTCAGCAACAGAGTTTTTCAGTCTTTATTGTTTTGGGTTTCAAATTAGGGCTTAAAAATATATCAAATAAGGCTTGTTCGCGAAAAAATCTGGACACCCCTAAATACGTATATCTCTGAAAAATACTACATCAACGCGCGAAATATTTCGCAGACTGATGAACGTGTTTCTGTTAATTGTGTAAAATCATTGTTTGGTGATACTATAAGCTTTTGAAATCAAAGATGGCGTCGAAAGAAGAGCAAGTGCGAAAAGCAATTGTGTGTGATCACAATCAAAATCCGGATCTGTCAGTAAGCAAACTTGCAAAAAAGCTAAGCTTTCCTGCAAGCACTGTCCATAACGTTCTTAAATCTTCCGATACACGTTTGACAACAGCCAGGAAGGCTGGGAGCGGAACAAAAATGGAGCTTAGGAACCACCAGAAGGACGAAAGGTGAAGCAAATATTGCAGAAGAGACCAGATCTTTCGGTACGTACTGTGGCTAGGTTCAGAATGATACCTGTCGTTTCTGTAATATGGAACGTGAAGCCTCGGAACACCTGCTCTGCAGTTGTGATGCTTTGTTCAAGAGCAGACTTAAATTTCTGTAACGTTTTGCACCAAAGAAATGGACTTTTTTCGGATGGTGATAAAAAAAGCTAATTTCTTTTGATAAATTTCCCATGGAAGGTAATTATTTAAGCTTACTTGCCAAAAAAATGCTACGCCGTTGCGAGCAGCCTTCCAGCAGTTAACCGGAACATTCGCCATGGGGACAAAAACATGGGTGTAGGCATGTTTTTGAGTTCTTTCTTCGTTTTATTTATCAATTCCTTCTCAGTTTTCGCGACAAAATTGTTGCAGTAGATCTTACGCATCAGGTTTGCCCAGAACTTTTCGATGGAACGCAGCTGGGGGACGTTAGGCAGGTTCGTCAACTTGGGTACCACATCGATATTCAGCCGCATCCATCCCCTCCAACGATCGCTTCGAGTAGTGGGCCGACGCCAGGTTCGGCCAGAACACCTCGTCTTTGCCCTTATGGTATTTCTTTATGAACGACGCAACTTCCGGCCGGTATTTCGTACAATAAATTTCCCCGTTCACGGCCAGTCCAGAGCGAAAGAAGAGCTGCTTTGACATCCCCTTCTCGCGGATTGTCAGCCACAACAGCACCTTCTTGGGGAACTTGTGTGTGAAATGAACTTCACCTCGAAGCTCACTTCCTTCGTGGGGGAAGTAAAATACGAAGTGCCGTGCCAGTCGTTGCCACCCAGGGTGAGATAGATCTCATTGTCCATCACCACCCCCACGTCGTGATTCGCCGGGAAAATCGAGTTGACCATCTTATTCAGCCGCTGCCGCTACGTCATTGCCAGATACTTTTTCACTGTTTGGCCGGTTGAACAGACCTACCGGCCAAACGCACGCAGCGATGTAGCCACTTTTCCCTCGGTCTTCCTCTTCAGCATCCTTTGGAGCTTCTTGTCGCTCAGGGTCGTCGGCCGTCCGGAACCTGGCTTTCTTTTGATGCTCTGATTTTAGTCTAATATTGTCAAACTGTTGTAGATGCCGAAACGAGCGTATCCAGCGTCCACAAAGTGCCGCACGATATCCATTTTCGACGCGGCGGGGTGCCGTTCTTTGCACGCGCACACTTCCGAACGGAGTTGCCTAACTGTTTTTGCCATCACGGTTAGAATTCGACTGATGGAGCTGTCAAATTTTGTCTGCTGACTCATGGGTTACTATGATTAAAGTTTTGTCAGAGCGGATGAAGGTAAACCCATGAAAAATCGGCTATTTTTGTCCATTTTTTTTAATGCAAACGTTACAGTGGCTATATGCAATCTGAAGAAATTTTGATTGCGAATTCTGGAAAGATGGTGGGTTTTATAAACTCGATTTTGACTGGGAGACGCGTCTTAGGCTGTTCACTTGACTGATGGTGATCAAGCTTTAAGATTTGCATAGTGATAGTAAGCAGGGGTATACCACAAAAGTTCAATCCAGTGGAAGCTGTGGTTTTACGCCACCACAAAAAAAAACAAAGGGGAGGTTCCGGAAAAAAGAAAAGGTCTTAAGAACCAACAAGGATTTGAAGAAAAGGTGAATGAAAGTGTGTAAAAAAGATGGCGCCAGTGTCCCATGTGATTTTATGGGTAGCGTTAAGTACATACATTTATTTGTTCAACATCACTTTTAGGATAAGACATAATCAACAATAGTACGCCACAATACTCGGTTTGCGGCTGCCGCTCTCCAACCTCGGTCGGGCCCAATGCTCGCCAGATTACGCTCCACCTGGTCCGTCCATCGTGCTCTCTGCGCCCTACGCCTTCTTGTGCCCACCGGATCAGTAGCGAACACCAACTTTGCAGGGTTGTTGTCCAGCATTCTTGCAACATGCCCTGCCCACCGTATCCTTCCGGCTTTGGCCACCTTCTGGATGCTGGGTTTGCCGTAGAGTGCGGCGAGCTCGTTGTTCATCCTTTGCCTCCACACACTGCTCTCCTGCACACCGCCGAAGATCGTCCATAGCACGCGTCGCTCGAAAACTCCGAGTGCTTGCAGGTCCTCCTCGAGCATGGTCCATGTCTCCGTAGAGGACCACCGGTCTTATTAGTTTTG
The DNA here is from genome assembly GCA_034211315.2 of Aedes japonicus. NCBI lineage: Eukaryota > Metazoa > Arthropoda > Insecta > Diptera > Culicidae > Aedes > Aedes japonicus. Next base: position 31,742 of record JASCZW010010674.1, on the reverse strand, counting down.
TACATGGAGCATTTGATGCGGGGGTGAATTTTTTTAGACCGCAGTTTCTTCTGGTGCCCGTAGTAGGCACGACTTCCACTGATGATGCGCCTTCCAATTTCACGACTCGTATTGTTGTCAGCCGTCAGTCCAGGGTGCAGAAATTAAGCCTAGAAGAGAAGGTTGCATGTCACTTTGTACGCAAAGAAACTTACCTTACCAATCAGACAAAGGCCGGCGTGGCCTCTGCTGTACACAGAAGTTGTCTCCATTCTATTCGGTCCATGGCTGTCACTCGCCAGTCTCGCTGTCTGCGGAGGGTCCGCAGGTCGCCTTCTACTTGATCGATCCACCTTGCTCGTTGTGCGCCTCTTCTTCTTGTACCTCTTCTTCTTGAACCATTTTCACAGGGCTGTCGTCCGACATTCTAACGACATGCCCAGCCCATCGTAGTCGACCGATTTTTGCGATGGTCAACTTTGTAGTTCGGCGAACTTTGTTCGATCTTAGCGTCCTTCGGAGTCCAAAGTAGGCACGATTTCCAGCTATAATGCGCATTTTTATTTCTCTGCTGGTGTCGTTATCGGCGGTCATCAATGAGCCCAGAATGAAAGCTGTACGGCAATGAAAGCTGGACGCTAAAGGAAGTCGACTGGAAAGCATTCGGGGTGTTTGAACGTGAGGTCCTGCGAACAATACTTGGCGGAAGATAAGAAAATGACATCTATCGTATGAATCACGAGTTGTACCAAGTATGTAAAGAGATAGATATTGCCAAGCAGATGAGACTTGCCAGGCTGCGTTGCGCTGGTCACGTTGCACGGATGCCGGAAGAACGACAAGCGAAGATAATATTTAGTAGAGAACCATGGAGAGGCCGTTGACTCCGTGGCAAACCATGAACATGATGGCTATTTGCAGTTTAGGAAGACCTATGGGCCCTAAACAACCATGGTGACTCGAGACGATTGGCCCCTGACCGGATTCTATCTTCTCTTGAAATCATCGGTGCCATTTGCTTTCTTAGTTTCAAACAGTTTCCGCTTGGCTAGAGCACAGTACTTCTCTATTGGGCGAAGTTCTGGACAGCTTGGTGGATTGGCATTTTTGGCACGTATTTGACCTCTTGTACTTTATACAATTCCAGGAAAGATTTCGCATAGTGACAAAAGACCAAATCAGACCAAAACAGAGCTGAAGAGTGGTGGCTTCTGATAAACGGTAGCAACTGCTTTTACAGACATTCTTTCTCGTACACATCCTTATTGATAGTGCCGGTAGAGTCGAAACATTCAGATTTTGGACCACAACTACATTTGGCCTACTTTAATTGTTATGTTTTGTATTCTCCGTGTGTAGAGTAACGATAATGATGTCTACATCTTCTTCTACATATGGCCTGCTAAACCGAATACTTTTTTTGTAAGTTTGGACACCTTCTTTGTCCGAAAATGCTCGGCAAAGGTATTCCTTTGCATTGCGGTATAAAAGCCAGACCCGAAAGCGGTTTAAAGTCTGCGAATTCGTATGTTTTGTCGTCAATTATGATACAAGAAAATGTTTGCAAAAAAATAGTGTAATGCTCCTTAGCACAAATGTTTGCAGTGAAATTAAGCTTGTCATCACGGTTGGGCGCCTTTTTCACTTAGTAGGTCTTCAGTCTTTGCCTAAGCTTCACTTTTGGTACAGTCAAGCGCAGGTCAAATGATTTGCAAACACAAAACTTCCACTTGATTTGACGCCATTTTACTTAATGTAACAAGAATGTTAACATGTTGTACCAAGAAATTAAATGGAGAGTTTCATCTGTCATATATATGGAACGTTTCAGCGAATCGTGAAATAATTCAAAATCTACACTGAAAGAAAAGTGTCCGAAATTGAACGTGGACAGGCTTTAGCTGAGAAATTTCACTTACCATGTTTCCATATTCGAACTACTCAATATGACCAAAACGCCTCCCAAAACTTCCCAAAGGTCGTCCATGTGGTTTTCAACCAGTATTTATATTTTGTTGTTGTTTCAACTATAATTATATGCAACTTATTTAACTCATCGAACTGGCTTGAGTAAGTTTTTGTATGGCTTACTGGTTTTTGTTTAGTTAAGTGTTGCTTTCTATGTTGGAACGATAGATGAAAAGTGAATTTCAGTTCACTGCTGGTATTTTCGTAGGAGAACAGTAAAACGAGCGTGAGTTTAGCAGAAGCTAACACATGTGATAGCTGTTATAGTCAAACAGAACTTTCGTAAATTTAGCATGATTTGCCAAATCACGACAAAATCAAAATAAACAGACTTGAAAGTTGGTTCGTTATGTAGGCCAAGACCTCCTCCGGTGTCTCTGAAGAACTATGGAGCATGATATTTACTGATACGGTACTTCAACGTGAATGGAAGTTGCAGCTTTTCCCAGCTTCTGGAAAAAGCATCCATTGCCTATTCAAAATCATGCTCGAGTTCAAAAGAGAGGAATTTACATGGTGCGTCAAAAAATAATGCGAAAATTTGTTCAATTTCTTTCAAATCCCATTTCTAACTAATTCAAGCAATAATATTAACATTTTCAAGTGCAGTTATTTTTATAAAGTCCTTTTAAACAAATTTATTTAATGTTACCTCCATTTTTATTAATAACATCCTCGATCCGACGCCGGAAGCCAGAGCATGCCTTTCGGACGTAGTCCCAGGGCTGGTAGCGGGTCACTTTTTAGTGACTTTGAGTCTAGTCACTAAAAAGTCACTATTTGCATCCAAAAGTCACTAAAGTCACTATTTTTCGGAAAATGGTCACTAAAGTCACTATTTTCGCACCGTCGGTTGTAAAAAGTTAAAAAAAATCACTTGTTCCTATTGTACAATAGTCAACAAAATTAGGCAATCTGGCCATACTACATAAAAGTCCAGAAGTAAAACTGGATGCCCTGCACAGAAAAAAATAATTAATATTAACAAGCGCGTAAAATTTCCCCTCGTATAATCCCAAGCCAAAGGAGCGTAAACAACGATATTGTTTGCAATCTTTCATAAAACAGGCTAGATTTAGGCGTTATCTGGCTTAAATTTACATGAAATATCCCATTATTTTCTGCCAAATCTAGCATTCCCTTTATGTGCATTAGATAACGCAGAAAATTTAGTGTTTCTTTTTATCTGTGTGGCGAACGCTGTCCCACCTCTACCTCAATTGAACTTATCTAAATGCAGAGCGCTGGTCGGTCACAGCACTCTAGATTTAGCTTGAATGCGACGCACGTGGTCTCATAGTATAATATCTTTCATTGTGTTTACAATGTTCCAGCTATTTCAAAATAATTTTCATATTCCTATACAAATAAACCCAGTGAAATCCATAACGAAACGAACGGGGTAGGAGCGAAAACTTAAAACGTTTATCCAATCTGCAAACAAAATGGTCCAATTGAGAAACTACATAAAATAATCAAGTCATTTTTCATTTATACTCACTTTGTTTCAAAAATATTTTGTTAGATTTAATTTTTGCAAAAGCGGACTACTCTTTTGGTATCCAAATATTCGAGAAAAGTGGAAACGAATTGTAAATCTGATAAAGGGCTTTTTGCAAAGTTGTAAAACTTTTTAAGTAGAATTTGATCTAAAAAAAAGTGGTAAAGTTTACAAGCTATTGATAAGCAAACTAAGCTATTCAATGATATTTTCTAAGGTTTCTTCTAGAGGCAAGAACCCTTCATACATCTAATGTACGCTGATCTAGAAAGGTTGGTGCGAACCATCGTCATTAGAGTTTGTAAGCCCATTGTGTGGCATGCGAATACTTCACTTACAGAGGACATTTTCAACAATATTGAGAACTTTCTACCTGTCCTTTCAGGCCTAACTTATACAAGCAATTTGGTGAATTCTGTTGGATTTGATACTGAATGACATAGAAATGACTGAATAAAGTAGGAAATATGGTTTTGAGATGTGCTGGGTCGTCCAAACAACCCAGGAGATTAGAACTTAAGATGTACAGTTGTAACAGTAGCTTTATCCGCTATAACATGTTATGATATGTATTCAAATATATTCAATGAATGTCCTGGAAGACCAACTGACACTATGAGATAATCTTGGGATATTCTATTTCAAACAAACTAACTTAATTTTGTATAGCCCATAAAGATATTGTTACAATTGTAGACCTTAAATGTTGAAAGAAAGTTTGAATGAACTTTAAACTAGCAAAATTATCACATGATGTCTGTGGACGTATCAGAATATTCATTAAATGTGTTTGAATATTTATCGTAGCTTTGTATAGCCCAAAATGCTCGGTTACTACTGTATATCTTAAGTTCTTAATTCAAGACCAATTTTTATGAACCTCAAAATCCCAAGATATCTCATTATATCAGTTGACCTTCCGAAAGCTTCACATAATATGGTCGCAGACAGACGTTCAAGCTCGAACAAAAGAATTCAAATTTGTTGTGTAAAATTTCATCTTGCACAGTAGCGCTGCCTTGTGAACTAATTGCTTAATTTAAACTAACAGTTTGACTGGCAACCCATTTTTGCCTTACCAATCAAAACAAATCTGTGGCGCCATCTAGTCGAACGTCTGTCTGCGATTTGGTCAAATACATATTGTTACTTTGTTTAGTCTAAAAAGCTGATGATTTTTAGATATAATTCCAAACTTAAAATCTGCAGCTGTAGATTTTAGGTTTTGAATCCCAGGAAAGTTTGGATAACCTAGAACATCCAAAGATAATCTCATAATGTCTGTTGTTCTTGCAAAATATTCGTTTTCGTTACAACTGTTGGGCCTATGTTCTCAAGGATAGTTTGGATGACCAAGAACATGTCATTTTTCTCTATAATGTTTTTTTTTCACTTTAAGAATATGAATTGAATATGTTTTAATATTTATTGTAACTTTGTATTGCCTAAAATTTATTGTTACAACCGTAAATCTTAAGTTCTGAACGCCAAGACAGTTTGGATGACCTAGGCCATTCCAAGATTATCTTCTTCTGTATTTTTACGTTCGAAAATATTCACTCAATATATTTTAATACGTGACCAACTTTGTATTCCCCAAAAAACTTCTGTTACTGCCGTATATTTCTTGTTAGGAACTCCAGAGCAGTTTGGAATATCTAGGGGATCTTAAAGTTATAAAATAATTACTGTTGACTTTCCAAAAGGTTCATTGAATATGTATTAATATAGATGGTAACCATATATAGCTTAAAAAACTTCTGTTACAACTGTAGATCTTATATTTTGAACTTAGGGACAGTTAGGAGTACCTAGAATATCCCAAGATTGTTACATTATGTCTGTAAGCCTTCCACACTATTCAATCAATATTGTTAAATACATATTGTCCCTTTACACACTCCAGACACTTGATGTTACAACTGAACTGATCATATGTTCTGAACTCAAGGATAGTTTGGATGCCCTAGATTATCCCCGTTCATCTCATGATGTTTTTTTTATGTTCGAAAATATTCAATGAATATGATTGAATACGTAGTTTTACTTTGTATAGCCCAAAAATATATAGTTACTACTGTCGATCTTAAGTTCTAAACTCAAGGACGGTTTTGATGACTAGACCATCACCGAGTTATCAAATAATGACTGTTTATTCCAAAAGGTTCATTCAATATGTTTGAATAAATATTGTAACCTTATATAGCTCTTAAAGCTACTGTTACAACTGTAGATCTGATGTTCAGAACTCATGTACATTTTGGATGACCTAGAACATCCCAGAAAGATACAAAAATATTAAACGATTATATACATTAATTGTTATGTTATATATTCTCCGTGCGAGGAGTTACGATTATGATGTAGAAGGAGATGTTCGCTCATCACCATGAGGCACCAAGAGTGAACAACAATGTTTTTGGCTAGAATGAAAGATATGAAGAGAAAGTTTTGATAGTTCCGATAGATAAAAAAGGAGAGAGTTCCTCTCCCATGTGCGCATCAGTAAACAGAGTGCACACAATAGATCGCTAGAATAACTATACAAGCCACAGTGGTATATGAGAGTCTTCCAACCGGACATTTTTGCCTGTTGAAGTGGCGGACTTAGTCCGTGCTTCAACCTACCCCGCAGTGGGATGTTAGGCAAAAATGTCGTGGGTTCGAGTACCACTGTACACATGCCATTTTCGCTCAATTTTCCTAAACATCTGCTATATTTCCAAGCCTGCCGCATACTAGCGGAACTATCAAAACTTTCTCTTCCTATCTTTCATTCTAGCCAAAAACATTGTTGTTCACTCTTGGTGCCTCATGGTGATGAGCGAACATCTCCTTCTACATTAAACGATTATCAACGAGAATTTGATTATACGTATACAAATGTACAATATTCTAAAACAACGGCTTACACTATTAATAAGGCATTTATTTTTTCTTCCTGAACTTCTTTATATCCAGGATGTTCTTGGTCGTCAAATAGGCCTTCAACTCATAAATTTTTTCTATATTTTCCAGATAGAAGCATTGATGGAAAACAAATTTGCCGAAGACAGTATACACTTTTATTCAAACTGTGTGATTGTATACAGCCATTGGGGTCATATATTACCCCTTTAGACCAGAAGGAGTTAATTTACTTTTTAAGACAATATTTATAAATTTTGCAATAGTACGTGGCCTGAAACCAACAATGTTTTCTATTGAAATTGATGCGTAGAAATACTTCCGATCGATTAGTGTAAAATTTTTGAAAACCAATTGAGAAATGACTGAGATATTAATGCTCAAAACCTGACCACTTTTCGCGACGGTCGCAATGCGATTTTTTTTTAATTGTACCCCAGTATAGAAAATGAAGATGTCTTCCCAGGCCAAAAGTCTGGTTTGCAGAACTCGTTTATAAAATATTGCCAATGCCTCAACCCACCAGCTGGATGCATACAGTGAAAGCTCCAAGTATGTTGTGAAAATCGCCAAGCTACTTCCGAATCAGGTGAACTATGATCTTCTTACTAACGAATTGAACTTTTTAAAACGCTTGGTGCTGAGTACAGAGTACAGAATTGAGGAGTATTGGAACCAGTTTTTACTAAGAAAACGGCTACAGGTGAGCCAAAATACCTCGAGGTGCTTAAGTTAGTGAAAACAGCTTCACATGGCAACGGCTCAAAAAAGGAATTGGAAGCACGGTATGTCAGAAATAATTCTAGCACAGACCATGCTGGAAGGCGTTTCAACTGTGCGTATAGACACGTCTTCACAAAATCGAGCTGCGGACCAAGTCTAGGAGGTCGCGGAGAAAAAAATTTCGCTTGATTTCGTCGCTTTTTTACAAAAAAAAAACACACAAAAAGTGACACTGCGCCGCAGTATTATTCATTTTTGCAAACGGGGGTGATCACTTAGTAAATTTTTACTGTACTTATACAACAAATGTATAAAAGATCAAAAAAATACTAAATTTTGGAAATCACGTTTTAGTCACTATTTGGTCACTATTTGGTCACTATTTGGTCACTATTTGGTCACTATTTTTATTATTTTAGTCACTAGAGTCACTATTATTTATCCATAAACCCGCTACCAGCCCTGTAGTCCTCCGACATTGACTGCCATGTGCGTGTTATGGTTGACTTCAGGGTTTTCACACTAGGGTGTGATGTTTTGCAGGCTTGTGCTTCAACATATGCCCAAATCGAATAATCCAACGGATTGAGATCTGGACTGCTAGGGGGCCACAAATCCTTCGGCCAAAACTTCATGTTATCGTTCAACCATTGTTGGGGTCGATTGGACGTATGACACGGCGCTCCATCCTGCTGTAGGACAATGTTTTGGTCCTCAAAGAAGTTGGCCTTCACCCAGGGAAGCTCTTGGTCCTTTAAAATACTGATATACACTTCGGTATTGATTTTAACTCCAGCATCAATGAAAACAGGCGGCATTTTCAAACCGTTGGACGCCACCAATCCAAACATCATGACACCAGCCAGATGTTTGGTTTGAAATTTGAATTTCACTTTTTCCGGAACGTTCTCCATTTTCTGCGGTGAAATGAAACGGTCCGTGCGGCTGTTGGCCACAGCATCGATGCTGAAAAGCTTTTCGTCGGAGAACAGGATTATCATTTTTCCTTCTTCAACAAGGAAAGCAATCTCTTGGAACGAGTCACTCGTAGTTCATTGATCCGGTCCGTAATCAAGTGGCGTTTCTGCTCTGGCTCTGGAAGATGCATGCAGGTATTCTTTCATGATTCTCCGCATGGATTTCTCCGAAATATTGGCTTCCTTAGCATGCTTTCGTATGAAACGCACCGGATTGCGAGCAATTTTTGCACGGACCAATTTGATCACGTTCGGCGTGCGTGCAAAGCGTGGACGTCCGCTTCCCGGCTTTCGCTGCTTAGGACCATCCTGCAGAGACTTTTTTATGCGGTAAATTGTTGCCAAATGGCACCCTACCACCTTGGCAATCTCTTTCGGCTTCTTCTGGGCGAGCAACAAACTGGTGATCACTTCTTTCGCGAACATTTTGACGAATTTGCAATAAAACAAATAGAATGTTTAGATGCAGCACTTGAAAGTAAACATAAATAAACACACTTTCGACAGAAATTAGTCACTAGCTACACGAATTAACCCAATACTCAAGTTTGATTATTTTCGCATTATTTTCTGCCGCACCCTGTAGTGTGCACGTTTTGAAACTTTACAGAACCTGACGATCGTGATATTAATTAGAATTACAATTACAATAATAATCGCCTAGATTTTCCTAATGCTCAGACGAGTTCTTGGTTTTGGCCTTAAAGAAAACCTCTACACGTAGATTATTGAAAAATTCGGCACAAAAAGTAACTTTCCCGAACAACGACGGAAACCAGTTGGATTCAAAATTTGCAGAAATATTTGGTAAGACTGTATTTAAAAGCTGATGAACTAAAGTTTTGCATCAGTCGTAAAGTTAAGTATTTCATATCGTAGGCTTGGAGGCATTTGATATGCTCTGGTCAATGTGCCCAAAATGGACGCTTTAGACGAATGACGCCTCTACCCTACTTTCCATTGGGTATTTAATGTGTCCAATTTATTTACTGTTTTTATCGCGTTCACTGTAATCTTTTTTCCTCGCTAAGTAGGCCGTACTGCAATCTGCAATCTACGTCAAAAGAATTGTATTCGTCACAGGTTTTCGTTCGATTCTATTTCCTACACTTTATGGTCCATGTCCGTGCACGGATTCGGATATTAGAAACCCCCACGACTAGAAATGCAAGCCTAGCATGACGGGAAGGGAAAAAGTCTTCTGAACTCACCGAGCCGTAAAGTGTTTACTGTCACCGGGAAAAACAGTTCCATTGTGTACCGTTTCGCGTCGATTATCATAATCGGTCGCGAAAAGTCGACAAAAATTATGCATGTTTACATTCTGCACGGCAGTAGAAGCAGCCGAGGTTGCGCACATTTTTCCTCCTTTTCTCCCGGAATTGAATTTTTATTCATGAGGTAAAAAGGGGACATCCTCTCTCTTACAACATCGAGGTCAAAGTGTATGGAGAACGAAAGCGAATCCTAATTGCGTCCCTTTCTGCTAGACTTGAAACGAAACATCCTACTTATCTGTCTTCTCATGCAGGGAGGTTTTATTGCATCGAGGCCATTTAGAAATACGAAAATTGGAGTATTTTTTCCATTCAAATTTTGACAAATCTCAGCGTCAGCAAATCTTGGCGCGAAACGAAATTGAAACAGAACAACACTTTTCTTAGGGCGAATGGAAGATGTTCATGCAAATTCTTTCCTAATCCGATGACAAGGCACTCTTGTACTAGTAGCAGCAGTAGCATTAGTTGAAATTTACATATGTTAGTGCATATTTCTTTCGCAGAAAATTGAATTACATTTGCCTCTCCAGCACGCACTTTTGAACCTATCGACCTCCGACGATTCAACGTTCCGGCCAATTTAATCAGAAAAAAAAACTTCTTTTCCCAGCAAGTTTTATGTTCACTACCGCTTGGTCGCATGCAGAAAAAGAAAAGTTGCTAAAACAAATTTACTTCTCGATTGCCCCTGCCAGTGAAGCGCTGAAGTACAAAAGTGACAATCCACTTGATAGTTTGGTGGAACTGGTTGGAAATTGCCTCCTCCCGGTATCAGTTCTACCGCGCAATCTGCCGGCATTGGATTAAAAGGCGGAATTTGAATATATGAACTTGATTCGAAAATAGCCAGCACCCACCCAGAACGCTTCGGCTTTCCCTGAGTGCTATTGGTGGAAAATTGTTGGCGAAGGAGTTGAGTAAATTGAAAAGAAAATTTGAATAACAAACATTCCGCACGAGATTGGAATGGAAATTGAGTGAAATCGACTAAGATGAAGAACAATTTGCGTTGCTATTGGTTGAGAAAGACCTAAATTTCAATTAGAGACATGGATGTTTGGAATTTGAATTGCATTTCATACATTTAATTTTGAAAAATAAATATTATTAAGTTGTAGTTTTAATTATTAGTTTATATGATTGTTTTACTTCTTGGAGCACACCAAAGACGTTGATTAACATCAACGATTTTAACTGCATTGTTCTAGAGATTGGAAGTCACCTAGCGATACAGTGAGCCGTGCAATAATATTGCTCCCCATTCAAAGCCAACTCGCACTACAAACTCGTTTGTAGTTACTCAAAACTGAGTAAACAACGACTCAGTTTCGTTAAAAGGGGAATTACTCTAATTAGAGGAACTATAGTGTTACTCATTTTTAATTAACTAGGTCTCTTGTCAAAACTAGAGTAAACACTACTCAGTATCTAATTTTAGCTGATTAAACGATCTGAGTAAACGCTACTCATTACCATTAAAACCCGATGCGCTCCGATGGAAATTATTAATTTTTGATCCCATAATATTTTCTCTATTATTGATTTTTCCGGATCGTCCGCACTTAAAGAGCTTGACGGTGATCGTCGGACGGGACTCTTGTAGAACTGGTGATACGGTGGAAATGTGACAGCTAAATCCTTTTAAGAAACGATACTTAAGTTCTATTTCAATAAAAAAGAAATTTTTCTTACCTTTCAACTTCCGAAACGTTTCTGAATCAATATCCAATGTATCGACTGAACCTTGGACTGCAGCACGTTTTTGCTTTTGACAGCTTAACTACTCTATTTTAATAGGTATAGCGCTTTTACAATCTGAATAGCACTTACTCAGTTTCCTTATTTCAAGTTACTCAGTTTTTGACATTTAGCATGGAAACATGAAACTGAGTGAAAGTTACTCTATTTAGAGTAGATCTGAACGAGCGTGTATGTTTCGATACCTCGTGTCAGATTAGCCCCTACACGCTAAATCTGGCGTTAATCTTTTACCAATGCCTGAGACTTAACTATCAGTCCCATCTGTTGGAAGTCAGCCAAAGTCAACCGGAAATCTGAGAAAGAACCTTCCTCTTCCAAGAGTTATAAACCCATCAGCCTTCTCTCAGAATTATCAAAGTTTTTTGAGGAAGCGATTTACTGTTGACTTCTTACATTTACCGAAGAGTTCAATATTCTCCTCGACCAACAATTTGGCTTCAGAAGTGGCCGTTCAAACATTCACCAACTGGACCGAGCCACCAACATTCTCAGGCGTAACATGTCCGTATCAAAATCAACTGCCGTGTCACTTCTCGACATCGATAACATCGTGACAAGATGGCCACATTGATAACATTCCCACATTCTTGGTGAAGATAATAAAAACCATCTGTTAAACATGGTTTCCAATGCACTGGAACTCTCTGAAAGCGTTTCACAGGGAAATATACTAGGTCCACTTCTGTTTAACCTGTTCACCTCGGACAAACCCCCGCTCGCCTAAAATGGATTTCTGTCGTTGTTCGCCGATGATACCGCAGTCGCCACAATGGTAGGATAACAAGAGCGCTTACCGCGAAACTGCAACGAAACCTGAATGTCCTGTCCAGAATACTTCACTGAATGGAAGATCTGTATCTTCCGTAGCGAAGACCCAGGTCATCTTCTTCCCCCACTCCAACCCTCCCAAACTTGTTCCGCATGAGGATTGTAAAATAAGCCTGAATAACACAACGGTGGAATGGACCAACTCAGTTATCTATCTTGGCGGTTCCTTAGAGAAAACAGATTTTCAAAGCGTAGGTTGACGAAACTGTCACAAAGTGTAGTGATCTGTTGAAGCTACTGTATCCATTGATCAACAGAAGGTCTATAATATCCCTGAAAAACAAGCTTGTGGTCTACAACTAAATCAAAACCGGTCATCGGATACTGGGAGAGTTGCGCAAAAACGCACCACCTGAAGCTTTTGCGTGTACAGAATAAGGAGTGTATCGAAAAGTAGTTATAAACTTCCAAATAATAAAATAGGCATGAAAACATGGTTAAAATTAACATACTATTTCAGTTTATTATAGCTTAACATGTTTACAAAAGATCCAAACGGAAAAACTAGTCATCATGTTCATTTCTGTAGAATGCCCGTACCTTTGATTTGACACCTGCCATCAAATTCTGCACAGTGACCTTTGTGCACTTCCTGGATGCCGCTGCCCAATTTTTCTTAAAATCGGTCATGTTTTGGGACACTGTACCATCCTTCTTAAATATACGCTTGACTATTGCCCAATAGCGTTCGATCGGTCGCAACTGGGGACAGTTTGGTGGGTTGATGTCTTTTTCTACGAACTTGATGTTATTCTCCGTCAGCCACTGTAGAGTGGATTTGGCGTAATGTGCCGATGCCAAATCTGGCCAGAAGAGAGGAGGGGACTGGTGCTTTCATACAATGGTAGCAACCTGTTCTTCAAACATTCCTTTTGATAAATCTCAGCATTTATAGTTCCTTTTGTATAGAAAATTGAAGAACGCAAGCCACATGTGCAAATAGCTTGCCAAATGAGCACCTTCTGACCGAATTTCTCCATCGCAACAGTCGTATCTGCGGTTGGCACACGTTCCCCAACAGATTTAGTATAAAACTGCGGCCCCGGTAGCGTTCTTGAATCTTCTTTAACGTATGTTTCGTCATCCATCAAAATGCACTGGTCGACATTGTCCAAAATGCAGCTGTACAGCTTTCGAGCCCTGGTTTTGGCACGAGACTTTTGTTCCGGAGTTTGTTTGGGCACTTTCTGCTTTTTGTACGTCTTCAAGTCATTCCTGCGCTTGATTTGTTGAATCATTCCGATGCTGATCCTGAACTTCTTGGCTAGATCGCGAGTAGAGGCAGATTTGTTCCGTTGAATATAATCCACAACTTTTTGGTCCAAATCGGGGTTGCTGGAGCCGGGTTTCCGGCCACTTCTTGGTAAATCCTTGAGGGAGCACTCCTACCAAACTTTTCGATGATGCGTTTTACACTTGCCGGGTGAACATTTACTCTTTTCGCAATCTGGTTGTAAGTAACACCTTTCGGTGCACCAAGTGTGCAGAATTTTCTTTTAGTCTCAAATTCAATTCGCGACATTTTGAATACAACTTTATCAACGGAAATGAATGAACTGAATAATCATTTTTGACATGTAAACAAAGCAAATGGCGCTTACACGCTAAAAATATATACAGTAGTTTATGCGTAATAACGCATCGAATGTTTATAACTACTTTTCGATACACTCCTTAAGTTCCTCAGGATGATCTCAAACACCCTCCGAGGTCAAGAACAATTGAGGTCCACCGTCTGGCTGGGAGAAAACACTTGAGAATCGCTATGATGAGTCAATCAATCGATGCAGAGCAGTTGCCAATCATCGAACCACCAGATCATTCGCAATCTTAAACCACAACCCTAGTATTTTCAAATGGCAGCATAATTAATCATCAATTAAAAGAGAGATTTGAGCAATAAAAATGAAAAAGTGCCACTAAATATTACTGTGCCAACAAATAATGTGATCAGCATTAAAATTAGAATGAGCAATAAAAGATGAGAAAAGATCTTGGATAATCTATTGTGACCGGTAAATCATCAAATAAGCAACAGCTATTAGTATATGTGCAATTAAATATGGCAGTATTCCGCCAAATCATGTAATTTGAGCACTAAACTATTCGCATATGTCTTCAATTTATTGATTTTCCCATAAAAACAGTAAAATGAGCAATGGATATTTATATGGTTATTTATTTATCCATTGCTCATTTTACTGTTTTTATGGGAAAATCCAATAAAATTGAAAGACATATGCGAATAGTTTAGTGCTCAAATTACATAATTTGGCGGAAATACTGCCATATTTAATTGCACATATACTAATAGCTGTTGCTTTATTTGACAGATTTACCGGTCACAATTAGATTATCCGAAGATCTTTTCTCATCTTTTATTGCTCATTCCTAATTTTTTAATGCTGATCACACATTATTTGTTGGTACAGGCCTTAATAATTTAGTGGCACTTTTTTCATTTTTTGGTGCTTTTTCTGAATTACTAAGTGCAGGTAAATATTTTAGTCATTTTCAAATTGTAGTCTTAGCAGTTAGGTATGTTAAAAAAAGTAGTCTTATTAGTTAGGTAGGTTATCAAATTCAATTAGATCTTAACATGCCGAAGGAAAATAATAAAAATTGGGAAATTTAATTCAAAAATAGGTTAAGTTTAACAAATTACCATAACTAAAGACAACATTTTACAACTTACTACTACAGTAAGAAGCAGACATAATTTGTATCCTAAACAGGAAAGTACAATAACGTGGTGAAATTAATTTCCTGCGAAGCCTTGTGGATTGCAGCTATCTGCTACTCGTCTGGATCGATGAATCGTGTTCTGCTGCTGGTCATCGCCGGTGTTTGGTGTCATCGTTAGTTCGTTTTCTGTAGGCTGTTATCGTCTTGCAACAATCGTTCGCTACCTAATCCGATATCTTGAAAGAGATGAACGTTAGCTCTTTTCAGAACTAACCATTGGAAAGGTAGACATTGTGGAATATAGCTGTTGAACATCAGTGTGCCGCTTTCATTGGAGTCTACTACTTCAATTACGGAAACTGGTCATGAAACGGAAATTAATCGGTACCAATGACTTCGGGTCGTCCTGAGAACTACCGAGTCAGACTATCAGGAAATGACGAGGTTTCTAAGACATAGACTGTCTCCGTCCCACTAAAACGCTGGCAGGCTTTTAGTTCGTTCTATTCTACACCGACCAGCTGCGTCAGCGTGGGCTCAGAGGCCCATAACTGCCTTGCGCTGATCCGACTCTGATCACGGTACCTCCATGAGGGACCGTGTTAACCCTCACACGTCCTCCCTGCATGCATAGTGTAAGACTCTGTTTTTCCGGAACTGCTCAGGGAACACGTTCTAAGCCTTGAGCAGCTGGTCTTGGGCCTACGACAACTCCTAGGGTGGCACTCTTTGTTCCTGGGTCTCCAGTGTGTTATGGCGTGAGACTTTACGGATGTGGAAGTCTAGAGTGACGGCCGGAATGGTGGCTGGAGTAATGTCCTACATGGTGGCAGGAATGGCGATGATAATATCAGATGACGTGGCGGCTAAAATGGTGGCAAACGAAGTGGCCGGAACGAAATGGCGTCTAATTTGACCGTCGGGTGACGGTGAGAGTGACACCGGGCTGACGGCTGAGCTAACACCTCAACTAGGAAACCAGCGGCAGACGACAGGTCATTAGAGTAACGGCCGAAATGGCGGCTGGAGTAATGGCCGGCATGGTGGCCGAAATGGCGATGAGAATGGCGGATGACGTGGCGGTCGGGTGGTGGCTGCGGTGGTAACTGCTTTGGCGGTCGGAGTCGCGGCAGAGCGACACCTGAATGGAGGTTGAATCAATGAGGTGAACGGTTTAGCTACCGAAACAGCGACCAGAGTGGCGATTGCATTCTAATGGCGGTAATTCACCACTGGGTTTTTTCCACGTGGTGTTTATTTCAAATTCGCTCGTGCGACTTCATCGAATACATCCTACAAACTAAAACTCTCCCGTCCGACCAACGAACTCCTTCTCCCTAACTCATGGTTTGCCGAGCACTCATAGTAACGTTGCGTTTATCTTCCTACGTTCTTGGCGTTTACCATAGAATAGCTAGTTAATAATTGTGTTTTGATCGGTCCGTTGGTAGCTAAACAATTGATTGGCCCTTCTCTCCACATCAATACATACAAAAACGAATGCTACCCGCCAGTAATAATAGATAAGCATGAGATTACTGTTGCGACAACTTCACATCAGGTTGAACAGGGGCTTAAAGAAGGCCCAACAGCAAGGAACCCCAAGCACCCAATAGAATAAACTCCTTAGAGGAGTCGAAGCCGTTCGCCCAGGATGTTTAAGCTAGATCTCCGCGTTGCAGGAAGGTGGGATCCAGCGATGCAGCAGAGGTTTAAGCAAGCGTGACGGTATCCGGAGCTGGTGCATCAGCGAGAATGGAGACCAGGAGACTCATGCGGACCATAGAGAGAGAGAGAGAGAGAGAGAGAGAGAGAGAGAGAGAGAGAGAGAGAGAGAGAGAGAGAGAGAGCGAGACACACTTCCCAAACTTATGGTAGTCTCAACAGCACGCTATTCAAGCTAGGTACAGCGGAGATGACTAGAGAAGCTGCCTCTTAGCACACGCATACAGATGCTTCCATCTCCGGGAACCGCGGTGAAGTTATTACCGTTAAGACCGAAGAGTCTAGATACTCGAAGTTCACGAGTCTAGGCGCCAGTATACGAAGCATACACCGTACACATACGGCCAAAATAATCCTCGAGCTAAAGAGGGACACCAAGCTTAAGGGCCCACCGGAGTTGGCGGAGCAAGTCTTGGGAGAAGGTGTGGAGATGCGTGCCTAGCTATACAAGCGAATCTCCAGTATAAAATCTTGAACTAGCTCATAGAGGCTGGTGAGACCTCCACGGCCCTCAAGGTGCAATGCAGGGTCGAGGTAGCCACAATAGTCATACGATTATGAAAGGGACCACTCGATGATCCAAGTGACCACGATACGGCTCGTCGCAACGCACTTATGCCAGCGCTTGATTCAATCCTCGAAACATTTTTTTTATATTCGGTATGGCCATCAAAGTCATCCATGTCTTTTGCCTGATCTAATCTCGGGTGCCGAAACGTGTTCTGTAGAGCGGTTTCTTGAGTCGACCGAATAGAAAAAGCCAAATGATATGAATTATTCACCTAGGTATTCGTTTCTGTTTTTGGCCAAATGTTCACGCGTAACGATCTTTTTTTGCGGTTCCTTTATTGCATGAAATTCAATTCCTTCGGCACCAGCTGTCTTGAACGGATCCAAAAGAAATTTCCAACTCCTCTGGCATCTCTCTCATGGTCAATCATGTCAATCCATTCTTTGATTTTGAAATCACTTCTCTCATCAACGTTCACGGACTCACGACAAATTCTGAAACGATCGTGCCACTAATAACCGACTGTTCAGAGTATCGTTGCCGAATCACTTTTCTAACATTTGCAATGTCGTCACTCCATTGAAACCGCTTTTGACGCAAAATTTACTACTAACTCGTTGTTGCAAATTCAGTTCCTTCAATAATTGTACAAAATCGAGTTCAGATACAATCGCAGATGTACTCATTACGGCGTAACTTTTACAAATATGTCAGAAAATTCCAAAGAATGTCAATCACAGATGTGCAAACGAGAAACGTCTTGCAGGAACATCGTACTGTATATCTCCCCAGTAGCTTAGACCGTCAACCAGAGAAGGACCTTCTTCGGGAACATTTTACGTCTTAGCTTACCTCTTTTTTGGGGGATGTAAAATACCTGGTCGCATGCCAGTAATTTCCCTGGTCGGTCGGTGATCCAAAAGGTGTTTTGCCTGAGAGATGACTTCCCAGTGCCTTCCACCGCTCTTTCAGGGTGAGTGCCTGCTGCTCAGAAACAGCCAGCCTTGACTGACGTATCCGTATAATAATGTCCATGTTGTCCAGGTACTACTTCATCCTTTGGCGTGCATTTTTCATTGTACTGGCTCAACACCGGCCTAACACTGTGGCTGAGGATGCGTCTTGCTTTTGACCACTAGAATTTTGTCCTTCTTCCTGAATTTTTTCGCCTCTTCAGCTTCTGATCTTATGTAGTCTATGTGTTTAACATGGTTGGTGATGCGTTCGAGGTAATTTCCGAGGAAATCGGACATCTCCAATAACTTTTCTCCAATCCCTGGCAGAGATCGTCGTAACAAAGCCTGAAGGAATTCATCATCCCGTTGCTCGCGCTTAAAATCGCAGAAGCTGGCTTGCCTCTCTAAACGCAACACCCAGTCTGAAAATGCTTCGGTGTTTTTTATTTTCAAGTCCCGGAACTTCAGGCGTTCTTTTCGACATATCATAGGTCTGGTTAAAAATACCGATTTAGCGCCACTCATGGTTTCCTGGTAAACACTCTCAGACGATTCTGGCACTGAATTGTGCTACATATCAATGATACTCAACAGCAAAGATTTTCAAGCCAGTGAGTTTGATAGCTGCATCCACGGGTCTCTTGCGAGAAGCTGTACGCTCATATTGGTTCCGGTACCGAATCTACTCTGCCTTTCTCTTATTAGTTGGCAATGATCCGTCGAAGCTCTTCAGTGGCCATTAACCAGCGAGCCATTCCGATTTGATTCCCCCGCGTTCGCAGTTCTGCCGTCATGCAGCACCCATTTGTCTTGGTGGTCTTACGGCATCGTACGATCTATCACCTGGGTCATCGGCTGACAAAACGTCAGGTTCGTGCCAAATTCCACTCAATCTATAAACGTAAATAAATTTGATACTAACAATTTTCTACTTATTTTAAATCACACTGATCGTTTGGAGTAAATTAATTGAGTTTTCTTGCACAGCGTAAACGAAAGGAACAAAGCCTTTTTATCTATAAAAATAATCCGAATACTTTTTCAGACAACTGCCAAAATAGGTAACGTTACCGAATGAAAGAGAAGGCAAATAGGAAATCTCTTTTTTTCTGGGATTGCTTTTCTTTCAGTTTCTCAGTTAAAGTTCCCTCCATTTTCCATTTCGAGTAACAACAAGCGACAAACGGCTCATCCAGAGTAAAGATATATACCGTCGTTCAATTTATCAGTGATGCCAGCTTGAAAATAACCAAAACTTTCACCGATCCCGTTTTTATTTTCGTTTTGATTTTGCTTTAAACTTAATCCATTTAAACTTTTATGCATTTTGTATGTCATTTTGTTATTTTTTTTCTCTTAGCCTGTTCATTTAGGGCAATTCAACTTAAATTTCTTTGGCTTTGAGCTGAACTGAGCGCAAATTATTCACTTCAATACTTCGCTTGGCTATGAGCTGAACTCAGTGCAAGTAGTTCTCCTCTATACATTGTACTTGTACTTGCTTGGTTCGGAGCTTAACTCAACGCAAGATTTCTTAGTTTTAGCTATATCGAATTAAATTGTTTAACTGGCAACGCTTTCCAGCTTCTGAAAATGGAGAGCTTGTTGTCTCTGCTTCCTTTTTTTTAACTTACCAAGCTTTGGGTTTTTGATTGAAAAAACGGATAAAATCGCCTGTTTCAATTTCCGGAAGAATACCTTGAATGCCTCCAAAAGGTTCGACTCTGTTGGCAGGATTGCCAATGTAAATCCTGAAAATGCAGCAGCTTCTTTCGAAATGATAACAACCAATTGCTTGCACAACTTCCTTTTTTCTACCAACACTGCCGTTTTGTGAAGTAGTGTTTATTTCTATCGTGTCGTCAATTTGCTGTTGATTATATTAAAATCAGCATCTACAATTGTTGTACACCGCATTATCTCACCTACATGCCCTATCAATCTGCCGCAGAAAGTAAATACAACCAGTCAACCAGGTAGAATTAGTGAAAATCTAATTTTTCCGAGTAGGCTTGAGTGTGGTTAGAGTGAATCACCCACCACCATTGCCCTACTTTAAAAAAAAAACTCCCACCTCGCCTCTCTCCACCTGTGCTTGCCAACGTTGCCGACTTGTAGCTGATCGCCGAAATATAAACAAAACCTTCATCATCCTCCCATCGTACGATTGCGCCCAGTACTGCAATTATTCAAGCATTTACCGTACTAGTTGTACTCACCTGTACCATTCATGCCAATATACAACACTTGTTGCTGCTCGCCTTCTCATTCCGATATCCGAAAACTCCGTCCTAAAAAAGCAATTTTTCTGCATCGATTCATCAACAATCATCAGCCTGCATCGTCGTTAGCTAAAAGGTGAACAATCGAATCTGCTTTGCCACCATTTGCCACCTATTTAAAGCAGTGTGACTTAAACGATCGTAGCTCTGTGATCTCTGCCAGTGTTGCCAGTTTTGCCGCTGTAACATTTTCGCACCTCGGAGAAACGCCTGAGTGACGCTTAGAGAATTTCCACGGTGATTTCTAAAATGGAAGTTTGCACATAGTTGTGCATGATGGAGCAGACGTTCAACATCTCGTTTCTTCCACCAGCAGTCTGCGAAGAGGTGGCGGTGTGCTTATTGCAGTTAAATCGGAGCTTGACTGCAAAGCTGTGAGTCTTGTTGATAGTGACAGCCGGGAGCAAACTGCCGTCCGGATTGTTCTGCCGCAGTTTCCTTTATGTCTGCTGCATTTACATTCAGCCAAACAGTAACCCGGAGAATTACACGAGGCACGTGCAATCAGTTAACCAAATTCAACGTCTTGCCGATTCCTGTGATGTTATTGTCTGCTTTGGAGACTACAATCTGCCGAATTTAATCTGGCAGTTTGATGAACAGTTTCTGAGATACTTGCCAATTAACGCGTCAACTGAACTTGCCTTAGTCGATTCTTTGTTGTCAGCTGGCTTCCATCACGTAAATGATCTTCTGAACGGGAATGGTAAGCTACTTGACTTGGTGTTCGTGAGTGATCCATGTATCATACATCTCTTCGAGTCGCCATCTGCTCTATTAAAAATTGACGCTCATCATAAGCCAGTCATTGTAACTGTGGACGCCCGTTCCCGTGAGGAAGAATACCAAGCAGACATCACCACACGACACTTTGAGTTCACCCGCTGTGATTACCCGCCGCCGTAAATGCGAGAATCGCTTCCCAGGACTGGAATGAGCTGTTGAACCACGGTTCTCATGATGTTTCCATGACGGCTTTCTACGACACTATTGATCGAATCATCCGTGAAACTGTTCTCGTTAAAACTTACCGGCCTACATGGCAGTTTAACCAATCTTGGTGGACACCACAACTCCGTAACCGTCGTAATCGCTACAAAATCTCAGGAACCGTTTCTTTCGCAACAAAACGAATACGAGAGCTCTAAAGATTGCTGAAGAAGAGTATCGCCGACTGCAAGATGATCGTTTCCGTGAGTATATTGATCGTGTCCAATTGAATTTCCGACAAGACTCTCATCTTTCTGGACCTATATCAACAAACGAAAGAGCTCGACCATGGTTTCCGTTGAGGTTACGTACCCATCTCGTAGTTCATGCAAACTGGTCTCTAACGCAAATCTTTTTGCTGAGTTTTTCCGTTCCGTACACGACGACAAATCACTTCCGCTGGGGCAGCATTACTTGGAAGGGCTTTCGTTGTATAATCTTCATCTTCCTTTGCTCACATTCACTAATGACGATATCCGCGATGCTCTCAGTGCAGTCGATGCATCGAAAGGCCCCGGCCCTGATCACATTCCACCTGTCTTCGTCAAACAGTGTGCCCAGTCGCTATCTTGTCCCATTGCTACGATCTTCAATCGATCTTTGACCGAAGGAGTGTTTCCTGGCGCTTGAAAGCTGGCATCAATCACTCCTATCCACAAGCCTGGAATACACACAGCGTTGAGAACTACCGCCCGATATCAATCCTTAACTGCCTTGCGAAAGTTTTCGAGAAGCTGTTACATGACGCGATGTACCCTGTTGTGCAGTCAGTGATCTCTGAGCATTAACATGGCTTCGTCAGAAAGCGGTCAATGCGATGGTCGCAACTCCGGTAAATTGCTCTATGCGGATAACTTGAAGCTGTTGCGTGTAATTAAATCGCTTGTAGATTGCTGTACTTTACATGCCGATTCAGAACATGTGTCTATATGGTGTGATTTAAACGGAATGCAGATGAATACGGCTAATGCCTCTGACAGACATAAAACGCTGACCGTTGTACGAACTGTCAAAAACTTCAATCCAGTACCAAAAAACACGTACTAGACTAAAGGAGTACAACGCTGTACGTTGTATGTCTGTTCCAGGCATAAGTGCAGAGTGACAACCTTCGCTCGTTGTCATTCCAATTGTCACGTTCGACTACGGCTTAAACGACACATCACTAGAGAAAGTCACATCGATCAACGACCTGGGAGTCATACTTGATCGAAAGCTTCGTTTCAACGAGCATATCTCCGCAACAACCGCGAAAGCAAATGCAATGCTCGGTTTCATAAAGCGTAACACCGCCCACTTCCTATGATGTGCATGCACTTAAGTCGCTGTATTGTGCTTTAATTCGTAGTGTGCTGGAATACGGAGTTCAAATCTGGGCTCCGAACCACGCCGTTCATGTTGCAAGCATCGAATAAGTCCAGAAGCGGTTCATTAGATACGGTCTACGCCGCCTTCCCTGGAACGATCCTATCAATCTGCTACCATATGAAGATCGATGTGCACTGCCAAATATTCAACCGTTATCGAGTCGTCGAGTGATGCTTCAACGGCTGTTTGTCTTCGGCGTGGTCATGTGCAACAACGATTGTAGCAGCATTCTTGAGAATGTTAGGTTACATGCACCAGTTCGTCAGCTCCGGAATCGTCAACTGTTGTGAATTTTTGGCCACCCCGATTCACGTTAGATTGACGTTGTAGGCTGCTCAATCAAGTGTGTGACTCTTTTGATTTTAAAATTAGTAAATTAGTATATAAGAATAAAATTAAAACATTTTAATGATCAGTCTGTGCGAAGTTCCATAATAAATTCTTTATTACCGACTTTACACTGACTCGAAACCTCACCTTTATTCGGTAGGATACCACACCAACGCGTTTCGACTTGGTCAGTGGTAGAGAGGTGAATAAAATGTTGCTATGCCCTATTGTATGTTGACATTATTTTGGACACCTGGACATCTTTGCTAAAATGTTATCATCCAGCTCGATGATGACGGAGGTTGAAAAATTGAAGATGATTTTGAGATTCAGGCACAGTACTTAAACTATGGTCACTAAAAAAAACTAGAATTATAAACTGTCAAAATCCAATATCTTTCTTCAATACGTAATCCAACACAAACAACTGTTAACAGTACAATATCCTCCAACAACATTCAAAAACAATGTCCAGTAACGCTTTTCATACCGAAATTTACTTTGACCTCTATCCAACATACTAGCATCCTATTCATGGAGTTTAAAATTAATCTACCCCACGGATATAAAACACCTAGCTTCCGACTGTGTGGACCGCTGTATTCTAATTTTCCGCTAGACGTGATTACGAAAGACAACCTGACATCTCCAGCAGGTCTAGTAAACATGTCCCGGTTGCCGTCGTCGTCGTCGTCGGTCGCTTGCCTTTTGGCTTCTGTCAACGACATGTCATCGTCAGTTTTTACCATTATTGAACTTATGCCGTGTGGCCGCATTCGGCTGGCTTGGCTGGAGTCTTGTCTCCTAAAACGCATCCACTATAGCCAGAAGCCGGTGATGATGACAAGGACAACGACGACGGCGACGACGGTGTGCTTTAGTTTTGTCGACAGTAGCGGAACCGTCATCTGTCACGTCCGATTAGGGCTGCCACGTGACACGGTGGTGGTGTTTTGCACTCGAGCGACTAAAGTTGCAACATATTTTTTTTTTTGTTTAGCAGTTTCCTTCCCATAAAAACTAAATAATGTATACACCCGGGGAAAATTCCACTTTTCTATTTTGCGCCCTCTTGCTGACTAACAGGACGCGCATTTTCATCCCGTTCACCCTGGGTACGTCCTTTTCGCTGTACGGGTAACCGATTACGACAACAACGACGCTAGCAACAACGGCAAAAAGTAACAGTCAGTGATGCGTTTCCTCTAATTCGAAGATTTACACCGAAAAACTCGCGTGCCTGCCGTCCCAACACCCATCGAAATTTACGTAAAGAACAACAGGGAATCCCGGCCGAATCACTTATTCGTGTGGCGGTAATTGAATTAGTGAAAATACGCCAAGTTTTCCATCCAAAACCGAGTGTGCTATACCGGCCCGCTATGAAGGCACTATTTAAGTTTGTGCCAGCAAATGAAAACACACAAACTGCAAGCAAGGGGGAAATCCCCGAAGTTGATTTTCGCACTTTCACACGCCCCGTGTGCCGTCGAGAGCCCTCCCTATGGTGAGGTGTGGCACAAGTGTACAGACGAATATAAATAATTCAGCTTTATGATACATTAAGCTCGCATTTATAATAATTACAATAATTTACTGAAATTAAACTGTTGCGATGATTTCTGGGACGATAAATTTCCTTCAACGGCTTTGGGCCCATATGAACGAGATGCGGCATGCTTTCCGCGAGTGGTTTGTGGGAATGATGGGACCGGTTCCCGCGGAATTCCGAGGTCGTTGATATTATTTTACAAATTGACGATAATTTCACGATAACGGTTTTATTTCAAAGGATTCTGGTGGTTAAGCGATAGGAGCAGGTTGTGGTGTAATAATTATTGCACCTTCGAAAACTAAAAAAGCAGGTTTTTACAAGCCATTATTTCAGATTTCCACAAGCTCGCGTCCTTTCTTGTTGAATCAAATTAGAAGCATAAAGACTGTCCACCTTAAATTTTGGACACTCTTCTTTCAGTGTAAATTTTGAATTATTTCACGGACAGCTGAAACATTTCACTGATATGACAGCTGAAACTTTCCACTTTATTTCGTGGAACAATATGTTTACCTTCTTGTTAAAGGGGGAACACGAAATTATTGCGACACATTCAACAGGGCATAACTTTTTTATCATTGAGTAAAAATCAACCAAATTTTGCACACTTTCTCATTGATGTGTATTGTTTACATGCTGTCAAACTCAAAGCCGTGTTTTTCGATTCAACGAAAATGGTGGTGAACCCACGCGAGTCGAGAGAACAAATTCTTTCCAAACATCTGGAATTTCCTGACCTGTTGCACCGGCAGTTGGGAAAAATGTTGAACATTCACCATTGAACCGTCTCCAGAAAGTTGAAGCGGTTCCAGGAGCGGTTAACGGTGGACCACGGCAAAGGAGCTGGAAGAAAACCGGGACCGAAGAACACAAAGACGGAGGGAAAGGTGAAGCGGATGATTAAACCAAATCCCAACGTCTCAAGCCGTGATTTGGCTTAAAAGATCGGCATGTCGCAGAGCTACGTCCAGAATGAAAAGAAGAGAGCTGGACTACATACATACAAGGTACAGAACTTCCCAAACCGCAACGAGCGGCAACAATCGACGGCTAAAACTCGGGCACGGAAGCTCTACGAGAAGATGCTGACAAAATATGGCTGCTGTGTGATGGACGACGAAACGTATATAAAAGCCGATTTTAAGAAAATGTCGAAGTTTGCCTCCAAATATCTCATTTGGCAGGCCATCTGCTCTTGCGGACTGAGGAGTGAGCCTTTCGTGACAAAGGGCACAGTAAATGGCGAGATCTACAAATCTGAGTGCCTCGAGAAGGCACTGAGGCCAATTCTGTCCATTTTGTTCCAAAGGACATGAATCCGCCAAACTGTCCGGAGCTGCGCCCGGTGGAGCAGTACTGGGCAATGATGAAGCGGGACCTTCGGAAGAGCAAGAAGACAGTCAAAGACGAGAAGGACATGTTAAGAAAATGGAAAAAAAATGAGAAACTGATACTGGATGACACTGTAAAGACTTTGATGGAGGGCATCAAGCGAAAATGCGTTCAATTTTACACTCAAGGCTCCATTGATTAACTTTTCTTTTGATTTTTGAAGTAAATATATGTATAAAACTACCCTAAAATTTTGGTTTGATTCTAAACATTATAAGAAAATTGGCATGACATTTTCGGTGTCGCAATAATTTCGTGTTCGCCCTTTACATTCAGTAGAATCGCGTCGATTCAAGTTGAAGTGCGCAAACGCATTTTGTACGAAAGCCACAAAATCAGAATTTATCGGTACGCGATCTTGCCAAGAAACTAAAACTACCGAAAAGTACCGTGTTTTTGTTTGCAAATCATTTGATCAGCGCTTGAATGTGGATCGGAAGATTGAAAGTGGAACAAATTGAACAGTATGCTCCCTAGAAATGAACAAGAAACTGGTAGCCATTATTGAGATCAATCCCAATCTTTCTGTGCGAAATGTGGCTCGCCAAGTAGGGAAGTCAAAATCATGCGTACAAAAACTGTAGAGTGGCAGGGACTGAAGGCGTACAAAGTGAAAAAGGTGCCCAACTGTGATGACAAGCAAAACTTCACTGCAAAATGTCGTACTAAGGAGATTTACACCAATGTTTGCAAACACTTTCTTGTTTCACAATGGACGACGAAACATACGTACTCGAAGACTTTAAACAACTTCCGGGTCTGGCCCTTAATTTGGCCTCTTGTCATTATGCGGAATCCGTCCTGGAACGGTATAGAAACCATAGGTCAAATACATGCCAAAAACAGCCAATCCACCAAACTGTCCAGAACTTCGCCCAATAGAGCGAAAGCTCTTCGAACCTAAGAAGAAATAAAATGGTACCGATAATTTCAAGTTAAGATGGAGAATCGTCACGGCGGGCGTATCTGAGGATACCGGATACCGGAACCTGATGGCGGGTGTACCACACAAGTGGCAACAATACGGGTGCCAGTTGCCGCCACAGACTCGGCTGAAAAAGTGGAAAAACTTAAAGTGGGGTGGTCTGTTTGCCCACTGAGTCTACACCAGCCGCCCAATGCGAGCATATGCCGTGGGAATGCAAAGGTCCCGATAGGAGCGATCTATGCCGAAGGTGCCGAGGAAAAGGTCATAAGGCCCGGGACTGCAAGGAGCCTCCCATATGTATGACGTGATTTGGGAAACCAGACGACAAGCACGTCACGGGAGGTCCTAAGTGCCCGGCTTATAGGGGGAAATAAAAAAGCTAAACACAGTGCGGGTAACCCAAATGAATCTAAACCACTGTGAGGTGGGTCAACAACTACTGTGTCAGGCAGTTCGCGATAATATCCTACCCATACCGTATCCCTGCCGGCAACGGAAACTGGATTCCGGGTAGGTCTATTAAGGCGGTACTATGGATGACGGACAAGTTCCCAGTCCAGGAGGTTGTGTCCACCTCAAACGAGGGCTTCGCGGTCGCAAAAGTGAACGGAGTGTTCATTTGCAGCAGCTATGCGCCGCCGAGATGTTCGATTAACCATATCTCACAAGTGGTACATCGGATGACAACAGAGCTAACTGGCCGTAGCCCGCTGCACAGTGGCACAATTCTGAAAAAAGACGGTCAAAAACATTTTCACCCTTTTGTCATCATTTTATCAAGGAAAGTGTCTTGGGAAGAGTTGCTCAAAATGTTATTCCGCATCTTTTGAAAAAACACGCCTAACCTTTCATAAGGGCATAACTACACTTTCAAATTCTAACTTTTTCCAGCTACGAGATAACGGGTTGTTGTCTTCAACAAAGTTGTAGAACAAGTAATTTTAAGAAAAGTTGCTGAAGACATTAGGTTTCTAGAGCCTATCGTTAAAGAGATTCTTTCAGCACTACCTTAAAACTGTTTTTTTAGATAATTAGTACTTTGTTCAAATTTGACGATTTCAATATGTTCTAAGAATTGTAGGAATTATTAAAATACACATTTTTGCTGAACACAACAATGCTCTCTGATGACCACATTTTGATACATAGTGATTGAAGTGTCTGTTTGGCGTCATAATAAACCGCCTCAAAAAGGGTGGGCTGGTCCTGGCGGGTCTAAAACAGATTGTATTTGAAAGATTATCTAGAACGAGATCCGAAATTTTCAGCGTTAGGTACTGAAGGGTACTTAGTAAAACGTCAGTTTGAAATAGTACAGGTTATAGGCCAATTTATATATCACATGTAAGGTAATGTTTAACAATTTTTATAATTTTTCAAAAGAACCTATCTGATTTTGCATTCAAACATGTAAGCAAACTCAAATAGCTCTTTCTGAAAAACTCTTTGAAATATGTGTCTCGTCCCTACTTTTGAAACCCTCCTCACCACCCCCGAAATTCAACGTAATTATGCATGTTCCCTTTATAAAGTTATCCACAGCGAAGCGCTAGCAGCAACTTAAAGCATCAGTATTGAGGGGCTATTCATAAACCATGAAACTTTCTGGGGGAGGGGGGTTTGGTAAAAGTCTATGCTCCATACAAAAACACAAAAAAATGTATGGAGAAAAGTCTACGAAGGGGGAGGGGTTGAGATGTTCAAAAATAAGTCTACGTGGTTTATGAACAGGCCCTGACATCACGTTGAAAGTTCAACATTCTATCTACAAAAGTGCTGAATTTCAAAATACAATAGTAACAATTTGACCTTTTACCGACAATATATCGCATTTCGATTAGACTCGGTACCTAACAGAGCACAAGAGGCCACTCTCCTTCTAATTCGTTGAATATTATGACACATCCGCAAAATTAATTGACTAATAACTAGTATTATTTCTAACAAAAAAATTTCTGGATGCCCTTCAATATTCAACGCTGAAAATTTCAGAAATACTAGTTCATTAGAAAATCTTTCAAATATAATCGGTTTGAGACCGCGCCAGCACCTGCCCAGCTTTTTTCAAGTTTGTTGAGCATTACGTCACATACTGTTGCTATTCATACCATTTCAAAATAAGGATTTACTAGGTACCCTTTGGTATCCAACGCTGAAAATTTCAGGATTACAAGTTCATAAGATACTCTTCCAAATACAATCAATTTGAGACCCCGCCAGGACCTGCATATATTTTTTTAGTTTGTTGAACATTACCTTACATGTGATATATAAATTAGCTTATAACCTGTACTATTTCAAACTGACGTTTTACTAAGTACCCTTCAGTACCTAACGCTGAAAATTTCAGGAATACTTGTTCATAAAATAATCTTTCAAATACAATCTGTTTTAGGCTCCACCAAGACCCGCCCACCCCTTTTGAGGCGGTTTATTATGACGCCATACAGACACTTCAACCACTATATATCAAACTGTGGTCATCAGAGAGCATTGTTGTGTTCAGCAAAAATGTGTATTTTAATAATTCCTACAATTTCTTAGAACATATTGAAATCGTCAAATTTGAACAAAGTACTAATTATCTAAAAAAACAGTATTAAGGTAGTGCTGAAAGAAAACCTTTAATATCTCTTTAACGTTAGGCTCTAGAAACCTAATGTCTTCAGCAACTTTTCTTAAAATTACTTGTTCTATAACTTTGTTCAAGACAACAACCCGTTATCTCGTAGCTGGAAAAAGTTAGAATTTGAAAGTGTAGTTATGCCCTTATGAAAGGTTAGGCGTGTTTTTTCAAAAGATGCGGAATAACATTTTGAGCAACTCTTCTCAAAATACCTACTCGATAAAATGATGACAAAAGTGTGAAAATGTTTTTGATCGTCTTTTTTCAGAATTGTGCTTCTGTGCGCTGGTAGTAGCGGGCTAATTTAACGCCTGGGCGTTAGAATGAAGCAGATATTGCTTCAGGCCCTGGCCAGGCTCAACTTAGACCTGGCCAACGTAAAAATACCAACCATCCAGACTGATATTGCTACCGAAGACAGGGAAGCCACCAGGGGACCCATTGGCAAATAGATCTATATGTCTGTCGGATACAGAAAAAAAATGCTAAAATTAGTCTTCAATCTTCAGTTCATATGAATTACATTTAAAATTTGGTGTATTCATTTTTCCACATTTCAGTTATTTATGGCGGTAACAATATGGCGATTGGAAAAAATCACTGTTTTGGCAAAAAGCCAATGTATCTTTGCAATGGCTACTATCAAACTATTTGGTCATTTGGTAACTTTCCTCAATGCCAATTTGCCATTTAATGCATTTACTGGAAGCAAAATGCTTCTTAAATGCTTTTTCTACTAACCAGAATAAGATAATTTTAATTAGTCCTAAAACGGCATTTCGAAGCAGCATTTAACGAGTTCATAAATCCTAGAGGGTTTGAGCTGTTTAGTGGAATACTTATAACTATAATTTAGAAGAAAAATTAGTAATCTCCATTTAATTCCAACTACCTTTGCTTATCTTTGACAGATACGCGTATTTCGTCTACAGTGTGCAGACTTCTTCAGTGTCTCGTATTATTGTCGAGTTATTAGTACGAGACACTGAAGAAGTCTGCACATTAGGACTAAATACGCGTATCTGTAGAAGATAAGCAAAGGTAGTTGGAATTAAATGAGATTACTGAATTTTTCTTCTAAATTATAGAGTTCATAAAGTCAAAATAAAACCTTTAAAAGGAGTATAAGGAGTTTTAGAAGACAATGTTTCAAGATCGTCGTAAAGAAGCTGTGTAGGTTCTCATAAACCTGACTAAAAGTTGAAACCTATTGACACCTCTTGGTACCATAATTAAACCAAATTGATTACCAGTGGCTTTCATAAAACTTTAGTAAAACTTATTAAAGCTGGATGGTTTTGGCAATGTTACTTGGGACGTTACAACCACCGGGAGTGTTACATCGCGTCGTTTGACAGCATCTGGCATTCGTCAAGTCTGTTACGACGCACAATCACCTGTCATGTTGGTCATGCCAAAATCAATCGGCTAGATAGGTCGGTGCGGAGCAAAGAAAAACAATTAAGTCAAACTGACAAAGCAACGAATGCGACAATAGTTCGTTATGGAGTAGTTTGTGACCTAAGCCAATTTTGCTAAATAATATATAGCAGCAAATTACTGCAATTCATATTATCTTGTGTTTAATTCATATTGAGGAGTACCCTAGCAATCGTTTCATGAAAAAACATCATTTTTGTTTGCATTCTTACTAACGACCTATTGGAAATTTGCTCTAGATATCGTTCATGCAATGAGAGAATAACTGGTGTATCACACTCAAAGTTATATTATGTTTTTAAGTACAAAAAAGTTAATATTTGACTGATGGTCATCTGAAACCTAGTTCAAAGTTAGTTTCGGTACTCAATGTAGAATGGCTAATATGTTGATCGGAAGATAAGAAAAATACTTAAATTTCCGATCCTCCATTTTATAATCGCCAACAATTGCTGCTATTTCATGCAAATTCATGCAGAAACAGTAGGAATCGTCAGTCGCCATCTTCCAGTTGATCCACAGTTGAATGTTTTGGAAAATCAGCACGTCAAAAAAACTGACTTTCTGGCTGAGGGTAATCCCGCCATATTCACAATCTTCCCAAAAGATGTTCATAAAGAATTTTTTCACATTATGACAAAAAAAAACGCATATCTTCATAGGCGTAGCCAGGATTTCAAATAGGGCCGTCGAGCTTATATTTTTTAGAGAGAGAGAGAGGAGAGAGAGAGAGAGAGAGAGAAAGAGGGTGGGGTAGAAGAAGAAAGAACTACATTTTTTATTGTTTTGTTTGTTTGTTTCTTTTAATTACATGCTGGAAATTATTATACTTACTTTTAAAAAACTGTCGAATGCTTATTTATGGTACTTCTAGATAAAAGTGAATCAAATAACTGTTTTAAACTGCTAATAATTTACAAAAACCGTTGCACAATTCACAAATTGTGCATTGAAATCACCATCAGGGTAGCTTTTTTCGAAATCAAGTTAGGAATGAGAAGTAATGAACAGCGACATTGATAGTAGCTTT
>JASCZW010010673.1:0-35449 GCA_034211315.2 Aedes japonicus | reverse complement strand
GAAGAGAGTCTCTCAATGTTACTTAGGACCAAATGCATTATTCAGCTTGATATATTCATTTCACGCTTCCATTGGCGGAACTAGACAATTAGTCTGGAGGGGGCCTGGAGGGGGCCTACCCGAAGATTTTTTTCGATTATAGAAATATTGAGAAGAGCGAAGAAAGTAGCGTAATTGTTGGGGACAGATTATTTTAATTGATGAATCAAAACAATTTTAATCGAATAATTAGGTCTATTCTGCGCCTCGATGAGTCGAGATGTCTTAAAAGAATCGAGTGTGGTGAATATAACCCTCGTATTATTCCGTGTGGATCAAATTAAGAATGAACTCACACGAGGTTACTGTAGTCACCTTACTCGTAACCTGTAACCTGTACACCTTCTCTTAATGCATCTCCACTAACCGAGGCACAGAATAGATCTGACTCTATATAGAGTCAAGTTTGAACTGAATATATTAAAACTTCAAAGAACAACATTGAGTCAATGGACATTTTAAATTTATATTAAAATTTAGATTGATTTGGATAACGCGTTTAAAATCTTCAAAATTGTGTCGGTAGATACTCATCCTTCACAATTTCCTTCAGCTTCTTAACGTTTTCTCTATAATGTTGCTATTGCTCTTCAATTACCTTTAAACGTTTTTCGTGTACATTTCTAGATGACAACGATTGCTTGTGAAGTAAATATTTTACGAAGCATTCCTTATGCAATGTAGTATCGTCATGAGCTTTTATTTTCTCGCCTAGTTTTCTCCAATTATTGAAAATAGTGCAAATAAATTTTTCATTTTGTTTTCGCAAAGCCTTTGCGCAAAAAAGCAGCAAACATAGCAGAACACTTTATCATTGCTACGACTGTATTCCAACGTAGATGAGAACGACCGTTTTCCGATGAAGCTGATGGAGTTGCTAGTTGAGGACACTAGCGTTGCTTTCAATTGTTCCGGAATTATCAACGTTAGATGATTGGAATCTAAATTCTTGGTGTTCTGAAAGAACAGTGGAGATGTAAATATGTTGTCAATATAATATCGGTCCTTTGGTTTTTGTATGACAAGTGATATTTTCAAATTGAGCGTTTTGATATGCAGCTATTAGCTTAAAGTTGCTCCTTACAAAAAACTCTGAAAATATCTAGGGTATGATGTTGTCCTTAATACCCGTGGTCAGGGGTTCCAATATATTTTTACAAAATAACTATTAAAATGATCTAAAAAATGGAAAAACCTGGAACCTGTTCCACGATTATGTTTTCTTGAAAAAAAACAAATATCTGAAGTATTAGGATATACCTACCTATCTCTTAATTTTTTTCATATTTCATTTTGTTCGTTTGTCAAGATTGTACGGAGCTCTGTAAATAGATAAAGTGAAAATGCAATCTTTCTAAACACAGCAATTTTACTTCTCGAATTATACTAACTGAATTTATCTGTAGTCAAAATATCACTGAATAAAAAAACAGGTAACAGTAACAGTAGTTAAAAAAACAGTGGGTAACATCCACACCTCTCATGCCAAAGTCACGAGTTCAAATCTCACCCCGGACAAAGTTACGAAACATACCCAAAAATTATTTGAGCGACTACGACGGGAGATGAACCAGCCCAGGGCTGAAAATCTTGATAATAAAGGAATTAAAAAAAAAACAGTAATTTAAAAATTCAGAGATTATTTTTCGATTCGTTCTGCTGAATGGGGACTTTTTTTTGTTTATAGTTGAGTAGAAGCTACTATATTTCTCTTCCAAAGTGGATACGTATGTAAATTAATTGTCAAGGTGACCATAAATGCATCTGTTTTTTGCCTGTGTTTGATGAATTTTTCATGCGACATTCAGTTTATTGGCGTTTCATAACATAAAAGTTCGAAAATTTTAATGCGCCTCTGAATTATTGTTAGAACACTGACTTATTTAAAAAATAAAACAACTAGTAGACAATTCAACTATTAGGTGAGAAAGGCTGATAAATTGTTAGATCTTGAATAAATTGTGTCTACAATCCATTTTATGTTTCAAAATGTATTTTAAACAGCATTGTTTGTTCGTACCATTAGAAAAATGAGAGTTTTGTTGCATACTTATGAAAATGGCTACCATTCCTTAGGAATCCAAAATAGCCACGCTTGCCATTTTTTCAATGGTTTTATCGAAAACTATCATAAAACGCAAATAAAACTTATATTGCTTGCACAAGACTAACAGATTTTTTGAGGAGCGCGATAAGTTCATATTTATTTTTTCTGTTCTTGAAAAAGATAAGTTTCGCTTGAATAAAACTTGTTTGAATTGCTAGAGGTAAACAATTCTTTCATAATATAGCCATAAGATCAGTGTGAAAAAGGCACTTCATAAACAAAGAAAATGTGAACGTGCAAATCAAAAGTGCCTTTGCATATTTGTTTTTCTTAGTCATAATTACAGCTTATAATTTATTGTTTTTATTCACCAGCGGAAGTCGATAAAAAAAAATTAACTTGAATATGCTAACAATGGTTTTGGGTGTCAAAACTTTTATCAGGTTTTATGAAAGTTGCGAAACGATGTCTTGAGAGGGGAATCAAGTATCTTATAAAATTACTTATAAGGTTAATTACACTTATAAATGATGTAGTTTTATGGAGGTTTCTTCAAGTGTTCTTTAATCACCAAAACCAATAAAACCAATTTGCATTTGAATTGTTACTTGGGAAAGCTACATTTTCGAAAATATTATCGTTAATTAATAAACTTCTATGTCCATATTTTGCTTATGGACATTCGTTAGCTTCGAAACTTTTAATCAATGTGGGGAGTCTATACTCTACTATATTGTTCGTACAAGAGAAAATAATACCGTGAATTCTAAAATGCGCTTATAAACAAAACTCATTATTGTAAAACCTTTTTGAATAATAAAATTAAAATACTTACACAGAAAAGTGTTTCAAATCTTATGTTTCAACATAACAGGCTCTACATTTAACTGTCACTATTATTTTAGTTATGAGTCTAGAGGTTTTAATATTAATAGAATTGAATTATTAGAATTTAGAATTGTTTAGGGCACAGGCGTTGGGCTTTTCTCATGGATCTAATGGTCGTTAACAATGGTTTTCTTGATATATGTACCGAATTTTTATCCTATAAGGTACAATGGGATATAAGAAAAGTATGGGGAAGAGGGTATGTGCATTTTACTCCTTCAGGAATAGTTACTCGTTCAAACAATTTCTGGAGAAAGCAAAGTACAAAAACAAGAAAAACCCTACAATTCGTTAGAAATTATGAATAGTGTTTCATTTCAAATTAGAAATATATTAGGAAAAAATCCTGGGGGGGGGCCTACAGAATCCTGGGGGGCCTGGCCCCCTAGGCACCCCCAGTAGTTACGCCAATGCACGCTTCTGTGCTGCTATGGTCAACACTTCTCCTCAACTTCGCTGGCCTTGATTCCGATCATATCTCACAACGTCTTCAATTTGACTGGTCCCACCCAGGGGATTGGTAAGTAAGTCAGCTTGCATCCGGTCCGTTGCACAGTACTGGATTGTAACAACGCCATCTTCTACTAGATCCTTTACAAAACAAAACTTAGTTTCGATGTGCTTGGATCTACGGGAAGGTTCAGTTCCAGTAAGCGCTATGCAGCTCTGATTGTCCTCATATACTCGTACGGGAAGTGGTATGGACACTCCAAGATCTCGAAACACTGGACTTCCTGAAGACATTCAGCCAACGCATATTCAGCTTCACAAATGGAAAGTGCCACTGAAGTCTGTTTTCGGCAAATCCATGTTATAAGTCCACCATCAAGCTTAAACATGAATCCAGTATTTGATTTACGATCTGCCGCTGCTTCGGCCCAATCAGCATCAAAGAAATATTCGAACTTCAGCTCTTGACCGGTTCCTAGGTGCAATTCGAAGTCCATGGTGCCTCGGAGATATCTGGCGGAGTTCAGTCCGCCTTCGTTGCTTTCGTTATCCGCCATCCCAAAATGGATGTCGCTACCGATAGATCCAGGTGGGTGTTGACGGCTAAATACAGCAAAGCTCCGATGAGGCTCTGGTACTGATCAAGTCTCATCAAGGGGCACTGATCAAGACCCATTAAGGTACTGATTCGATTCTGTCAAGGCAGCGATGGGCGATGCATGCTTCGAGGGAAAGTACGCATCGCCCATCGCTGGTCGTGAATACTTGTTAAACTTAAGGTCTCTGACGTATTTTCTACTCGAGTCCGAGGATGCAGAGGCACTTACGCCCAGTCATTTCTTGATGCTGAGTTCTACCGGGTTCAAAAAACGCCATAGAGGAGACGTTGCTACCGTTCAGGGTCAGCCCAGCGAACTCGTGCGTCGAGAAATCCTGGGAAAGTTTTGGGAGTTATGCAGCACCAGCTTGATGTTTTTTGGAAGCGCTGGTTGCTAGAAGATCTGCCGGTGATCCGTCGGCAATCGAAGTGGTTCGAGATAACTAAAACGCTACAAGCTGAAGACTTGGTCATGGTAGCCGAACTGTTCCGATAGCAGACCTCGACAGGCAGTCGTAAAGATTGAAGAGAAGGTTTCGCTGCGGCAGGTTTCACCTTTGGCACTGCTTGACCTTCAAAAGTTACGTGAGACACCAGGAATTCCCGGACCTCACCAGGGGGAGACTAATGGCGCAGATAATGGCAACGTGACGCGTTTAGCTGTCAATGTTTCGCGTCAGGATTGACAGGTGACTAATGTCAATCGATGATGTGACAAACGAACATTTCCGGTATCGATATAGACTGTCCGCGATAAAAAAAAAAGTGAATTTAGTAGTAATTAGGAGCAAGGTCGTTCTGAAGTCGAACATTCGATCCACCAGGTAGATAGTGCAAAGGAATAGCTGAGAAGGTTTTGCTGGAGAAATCCCAAGTACTTATCGAGTGTGCTCTGAAGTCCGTCGTCCGATAGCAGCTGGTCCTTAGATCCGCGAAAACCTGAAAAGAGAAGAATGTTAAAGTATTTAATATAGTTAAAGTTAAAATTTAAATCCCTTTTTCAGAATAAACCCTGTATATTGTGCATCGTGTAAGGTGAAGGCGAAAAATAGGGTGTAAAAAACACAAAGGCTACTGAATTGTGAGTCTAACCTAAAATGCTAAAATGTGAAATTTATACTTACATGAAACATTCCATTATAATTGAAGCAAACTTACGCTTTCGAAACCGGCCCGTCTTTTCATTGCTCCCTCCCTAGAAGAACAAGAAGTTTTCAGTCTCTCACTATTCTCCTCCTTTTGTTCGACATAGGAACATTCGACGGTTTGCAGTTGTGCATGATGAATTTTTCCACGCAATTCGAGATGCATGACTTCTGGCTCAGTACGTAGTGATCGTTTTCCTTCCTGACGTGGATACCCAGAAAAAACTTGACGGCTCCGTCTTCAATCATCTTGAAGCTTCTCCGTAGGAATTTGACTATGAACATGTACTCCTTCTCAGTCTTGCAGGCAATGAATATGTCGTCCACATAAATAAGGGCGTAGATTGACCCGCACTTGTAGAGACCTTGATCTGCACAGGAACGCTTTAAACCAATATTCTTAAGTGCTGCATCAATTCGTTGATTCAAAACACGTGCCGCCTGTTTCAAACCATATAGACTCTTCTTTATACGACCAACGCTTGTTGGATCCTCAGTGCTGTACCCTGGAACTTGTTTCATATACAGCTCCTCTTGCAGATCGCCTTATAGGTAGGCCGTTTTTATATCCACGTGCCTAACTAACATCTGGTTCTTGTTCGCAAACGTCACCATGGTCCTTAGGGTCGTCTGATTCATAACTGGTGCAAAAACTTAATGGTAATTGCACCCGTATTGTTGCGAAAAACCTTGTGCGACAAGCTTAGCTTTGAACCTTGCGACTTCGTCGTCTTTTCGCTTGAACACCCACTTGCACCCAATTGCACGAGGACTGGGTGGTAGCTGGGTAAGTTCCCATGTGTCCTTTTCACGATGAGATGCTATTTCTTCCTCCATTTAGTGCTCTCAATGCTACTCACCGTTGGGGCCTAGGTTCGCGGTTCTCCTTTTGTGAGCCTACTGCTACTCTGATGGAACCATCTCTCTCTGGGAGGACACCACGATTAGCTCTGTAGAAACGTCTTACAGCATACTCGTGATGAGGTACCCAGATATAAGCGCTATTGCCCAATATCTTCTTATGGCTTAAATCCGGCTTCTTGTCGAACCATATCTTATACGGTGTACCTCCAATCGTCCTGGACGGAAGTCTTTTCTGTATATATACAGTGGTGTTCACTGCTTCAGCACAGAATCGTCGTGGCCATCCCGCGTCTAACAGCATACAAAGTCCAATGGGGTTGAGCGTTGTGTTCTTTTCTCTCTTGGCCACCCCATTCTACTGTGGTGCGTATCCAACCGTAAACTCCGCTCGAATGCCTTCATCTGCATAGAAGTTCCGAGTGCTGTTCCCGGTGTACTCTCCACGATCCGATCGCATTAAATTAGGCTTTCTTCCGAACTGGTTCTGCGTGAAAGGACATATTCACGAATTTTGCCGTCCGCTTCGTACTTGCATTTCCGGAAATATATCACGGTGTACCTGCTATGGTCATCTATTATGGTCATGTAGAACTTACAGCCGCCAGGTGTTTTCATCATGGGTCCCCACAGGTCACTGTGGGCAATATCAAGTATGTCCTTTGACTTTTTATCCGCCGGTGACGGAAATAGTGGAGGTGACATTTTCCCTTGAACGCAATACTTACATGTGATACTGAGACCGTACTTCATCATCTTCATACCAGTTGCCAAACCTTTACGCTCGATCACCGCAATCGCTTCAGATTCTCTGTGTTCCAGCTTCCGATGCTATGTATGGATACACTCGTCACTATGCTTTGGCTCACCTACCATCAGGGATTTCTCGGACATAAGATTGAGGTGGTATAGGCCTGTAGATTTGTTCGCTGTAGCAATTATTCTTCCTTTGAACACCAACTAGCACTTATCTTCGACAAAATCTGCTTACACACCTTTTTCCGACAGCTTTCCGATGGACACTTAACTTCCTTCCAGTTCAAGTGCGTAAATCACATCCGTTAGCTTTATTATCATCTTCTGTACACGATCGTTCAAGCACACAAAAACACAAAATCCGATACCTTTCGTTTGGAACACTTTGCCATCTACTGTCGACATCACAGGGCGCATGTTACTGTCCAAACGCACAAACACACTTCTACACTGAGGAAATAAATCATTCGATTTCCATAGTAAGTGCGTATGAAATTTTACGGTAAGAAATTAATATGAATTTCATACGACTGCGCAATGGAAACATCTTATAGAGGCATGATATGATTTTTGTTGCACATATTTATAGATTCCATAAAGCCGTCGTATGAAATCATTAGATATATAGTATGAAGGTCATATCGCAATCGTACAAAACGCATAAAGTTTGAATATGATTTTTTTTGGATCTGTTATGAAATCCAATATCACTGACTATGCTTTCTAATATATGTTAAAGTTAACGAAAACTCGCATCAAATTTGGAAATTCCTTTATTTAATAAATAAATTATTCTATTAAATAAATAATCCAACTTTTAGTTTAATAAGAACTATCAGGGTGGCCACAGAACCGGGAAAACCGGGAATTCTAAAAAACCGGGAGAAACCGGGAAAAAACCGGGAATTTATGTTCACATGATTGTTTATAATTTAGATTGTGTGTTATTATCATCGAGCTCTAGGTATTCCTTTCTTAGCGTGTTCATCTATAACGATCTGTGAAATTTTAGAGTATGTCAATTGATTTACCTTCTATAAATATCTTGTACAGAAAAAAATCTTGTAGTAGAAACTACCATTTTACCCGACTACGCCTATTTTTAAAACTACCATGAAATTTCAGTCAAATTTACTACGTTTATCTTCGAACCTTCAACGTTTGTGGTATATTTGACAGACCTTTTGTTGATACCAACTCTACTATGGTTGACTTCAATCGCAGGTATGGTAAAATCAAACGCATTTATAGTCAGGTGAAAATTGTTGGTGTTTGCGCTCAATTTGACCCTCGAAATGGTAGTTTCTACTGTGGTTTTTTTGCGTGTGGATCATCCTTGTAAGTTTGTAGCGACCGGAGTTGCCACAATATTTTTCGTTCCCATCTCTAATTTTCACCAAAAAATCGTTTTTTATCTGTGTTTAACAGCACAAAATCTTGGCAAGAACCTTGCTTCTAACATTCGAATTTAGATGGTCTTATTCAGATTGTAGAAAGTTCGCAATGAACTTTCTAAGCAAGATAAAAGCCAGCTTCCCATCTGCTTGTTTGAAACACAGCAGTTTTCTCCAACAAGTTTCCAAGTCATGATCTTCGATGGCCTGTATCTCATATTTTTCGTAAAAGTACGGATATTGTTTAGAAATTGAATTGAACTCCTTCAAACACAGCTTCTTGGGTTCAACACACGATGCAGTTCCTGTTGACAACTGCCTAGAACGATAGCCATTTGGTGGCAGCTCGATGCTGAACGATGCTTCAAATCCAAGATATTTTGTATCATCTGGAATTCCTTGGATCATTTGAGGCTGCATGATAAGTAACTATAAATATCTTACATCAACTGTTCCAGTGGCAGCTTCTTGCATGTATAGCTTGCACAAAAAACCAAAAAGTGGCAAGTACATTTGATAATTATCAAATGAGAACTGACACGTTTCAGCAGCTTTTTGACGGATTGGCCAGAACCTATCATTACCGATGCTTCATCTGATCGACAGCCAACAAGCCTTTTTTGTAATCGTGCCATCGATTTGGTATTGTTCAACAATTGCACAATATATATTGAAATGGAGTTTTCATAAGGGGACATTGGGTCGCAATAATAAACAATGGCTTCTACCGCAAATTTCTCGAGAATGCTAACTTAATCATAGGGAATTACCAGAATAGAAGTTGTAGTTTACTTGAGTGAGTTTGCATTTTCAAGAAATTTTCGGAAGAAGAAGAAGAAACCATTGTTCACGTTTGCGACATTGGCCCTTATTCGGCATGAATGCATGAAGATATTTCTAAATTAGAAGAACAATATTTTTATAGAAATCCTTGTAGG
Organism: Aedes japonicus; assembly: GCA_034211315.2. Taxonomy (NCBI): domain Eukaryota; kingdom Metazoa; phylum Arthropoda; class Insecta; order Diptera; family Culicidae; genus Aedes; species Aedes japonicus. The sequence continues at coordinate 26,333 of JASCZW010010673.1, read as the reverse complement.
AAACTCTGTCGAATTTTGTGGAGCAATCGATTGAGGAACTTAAAAAAAAAACAATGCTCCAGCGGAATATTTGAAGAAATGGTCAGAGATTTACATCTAAGAATCCTTGCAAACATTCTAGACAAAACTTATAAATAATTCTACAAAACCCCTTGCAGAATATTTAACGTGAAGAATTAAATACACGAGATTATGAAACTCGTGCAAACAAAATTTCTTAAATTTCTTCAACAAATCAGGATTTTTTCCAAGAATTATTTCAGCAATTACCTTATAGTGTTTGGTTCTTTCATGTCTCTTCCAGGGATTCCTTTACAATCACAAAAATTCATAAGTTCAGGGATTCTACCATAAATGTCATCACAAGAAAGTTTAACAGAACAGCCAATGAACTGCCAGAAGAAACTGCTGAAAGAATCGCTGGAGGAATGGCTACAAACTCCTGAAGAATACCTATAGAAACGCCAGAAGGAATTTCTCAAGCAATGGCTGAGAACTTTTCATAGAATCTTTGGGAAAAGTTTCTTAAAAAAAATATAAAGAAATCATTTGGCAGTACACACTCAAACTGACTTTCAGACTGTCATCTGTTTTCAGACTATCATCTTAATTATTTTCTTTAGCTTCATGGGCCTAAAACTGTAAGCAGAATTTGTAATCCTTAAATGTAGTAGAATTTGGGTCCTTAAATGTAGTCATTTTTCTATTATAAACAACGCTTATACTGAAAATATCATTTTATTAAGCTTTGGAACTCAATTCGTTCAAAATTGTTTGCTTAGAGTAATTGTTTTCTATTCGTTATTCTAGTTCATTACAACATGATCCGCGCCTTACCCCGGGAAATTTTTAACATTTTGTCCGAGAAAACCGGGAAAAAACCGGGAATTTGAAAATAAAAATTGTGTTGTCACCCTGAACTATTTTTAGTTGATACAAAACCAACACGTTTAGAATTTATACATTTTGTTTTATTTACAAGTTTATGCTAAAATTTAGCTTACGTCTAAAATAATAATTATTATCCATATTATGTACAGCAAACGGTGGTCCATCAACTGTATCAAGTAAATTTTCCAGATAAGAATTGATGGAAAACTTTCTCTCGTGGCCAAGTGATTAGGGCCGCTGTATTAACGCGACACTCTGTACAGAATAATAATAAATAGACTAATATGTGGTAGATTAAAAATTAAAAGATATTGTAAACTTACCACTAAATACCGCAAGCGCTGCAGCCGGAATTGCGAGATCTTCGACCAGTTTCTCCATATTCTCCATTTTGTTTGTTCTGAATAACGTCAAACGCTAAACGTCATACGAGAATCGTATGATTTTTTTCACACAAGTTCAACATATGAGTTTCATTATGGAGTTCGTATGAAATTAAAATCTAGTTCGTATGTATTCCATAAGCCGACTATGAAAATCATACGTGTCGTATGAAATGATTTTAGGCTGTGAAATTAGTCGTTCATACGACAGACGTTATGAATATCGTATGTTTAGTTTCCTCAGTGTAGCATTTGGCAAATGCAACTTCGACCAGTACTTCGTACCTCTTCCAACCACTTAGGTCGTTTGAATGTTCCTTTTAGCCTTTTCCTTGGGCTTCTCCTTGTAACCTCTCTCTCTCTCTGCATTTTTCGTCTCAGCTAGATACTGTCTGCATTCCTGCTTCTTATGGCCAACCTTGCCACAGTGATGAAAGAACAGCATCTTCTGACGAGTTCCCACCTTCAATGCCTGCCCTTTTGCGTTGTCATGGCCATGCTTCCGTTTATCAGCTTCATCCGTCAGCTTAGTCTTGACCATCGCAATCGTCAGATCCTCTTCCTTCCGGGCCTCCAACGCCATAATGAAGGTAGTGAACGAATCTTGCAGCCCTCGGAAAACTAGCGCAACCTTGAGGCATTATTGGATCACAAAACCTGCATTCCGTGACGACCGTGGCGAAGAAAGCCTCCATATCGTCACCAATGTTGTAGTTCAGGCTCATTATCTGCTTCAGAGTTGATACCTTCTGTCCCAGGGTCAGTTTGCTGTGATGGTTCTTCAGCGCGTTCCGGGTTGATTTTGCCATGTCCGTGATCCGAATCAAATGGATCTGACACTCTTCTATCAGTAGCTGAAGCGTTGTTAACGTTTTCTCGTCACCTTCCCTTTAGTCGTTCGTTAACGGGTAGGGAGCCGTCCCCGGATTCACATACTTGCACAATGATTCACGTCGCAGCAACGCTTTCACACAGAACGGCCACGAATTGTAGTTCGAATTATTAAACTTGACGATCCGTTGCTCTATCACGACTACTTAACAATCGTTCCAGAATTTTCTCCAAAAAAAAATCTTGATCAGCAAATAACCGGTTCTCACTACCACCGAGAACAACCTGGGCACATTACCTTTTGGCCGATACGTAGTTCTCAGAAAGGAACAGGTCTGATTAGCTTGAGGTTTAAACGATTAGTGATTAGATTAATTTGATAAATTGTAACAAAGAAAATAATAAGGTTGTTGTGATAACAACAGCGATGTAGTTTGCACCCTTCTGTGCTGCTATAGTTAACGAATATGTGTGTTCAATTTTATGGAACGCGGATTACGGTCCTAATTCAAAGTAGACAGAGGGTAAAGGAAGAAATTTTGTGCAAAATATCAACGTTCCGTTATTTCCAAGTTTAGTGGCTTTGGAAAATGTTCTAAAATAATGAACCTCGAGTTAATTTACTTACTTCTCTGAGACCGGTCTAGAACGGTAGAATCCATTTCTTATAGTCTTTCATGTATTTCTATTCAAGCATCTTCAACTATGCTATAAAGTTGTGCGTTTGGCCAGTGATCAACATAAACATCAAGAACCTTTTGCTCTTAATTTTAAAACCGCGGGTAGAAGGCTGATTTAATTTTTGAGATCTATTGAAAAATGCTTTAATAAGTTGCTCCAATCTGTTATCCAAAATTTTGTCAGGGTGGTTCGTAAACAAAGGCTACCTTAAACAGGATATTAAATTTTGGAAAGTAATGCAAACTGCAACTTAGGGGACTAATTAGACGGTTTAATTGTGAATCTGGTTACGTTTTGCTTGAAATATGTCAACGATTATGTTTTTCTAAGTATTAAGGGAAGTTTAATGAAACAATTGAATTTGAATACCTATGATTGATAAGTTGGCACTTATTACATGTTCGCTGAACTGGAGGTTTCTCCCTAGCATTTGCTTCTTACTTTGATTTACATGTAATTTTCATTAAAATTTTCATTTTGAGTTCTTAGCCCTCCGCTCGTATATTTGTCCGGTCGTGATGGGTGGGCCTACGCCATCAGCACTGAGGTGACAACCAAAGACATATCCCGTCGCGGTTGTAAAGGGCGAACACGAAATTATTGCGACACATTCAGCAGGGCATAACTTTTTTATCATTGGGTAAAAATCAACCAAATTTTGCACACTTTCTCATTTATGTGTATTGTTTACATGCTGTCAAACTCGAAGTTGTGTTTTTCGATTCAACGAAAATGGAGGTGAACCAACGCGTCGAGAGAACAAATTCTTTCCAAACACCTGGAATTTCCTGACCTGTCGCACCGGCAGTTGGGAAAAATGTTGAACATTCACCATTCAACCGTCTCCAGAGTGTTGAAGCGGTTCCAGGAGCGGTTGACGTTGGACCACGGCAAAGGAGCTGGAAGAAAACCGGGACCGGAGAACAAAAAGACGGAGGGAAAGGTGAAGCGGATGATTAAAGCAAATCCCAACGTCTCAAGCCGTGATTTGGCTAAAAAGATCGGCATGTCGCAGAGCTACGTCCAGAATGCAAAGAAGAGAGCTGGACTACATACATACAAGGTACAGAACTTCCCAAACCGCGATGGGCAGCAACAATCGACGGCTAAAACTCGGGCACGGAAGCTCTACGAGAAGATGCTGACAAAATATGGCTGCTGTGTGATGGACGACGAAACGTATATAAAAGCCGATTTTAAGCAAATTCCGGGGTTGGAGTTTTTCACCGGCAAGAGTATGTGGACGACAAATTTAAGAAGAAGAAAATGTCGAAGTTCGCCTCCAAATATCTCATTTGGCAGGCCATCTGCTCTTGCGGACTGAGGAGTGAGCCTTTCGTGACAAAGGGCACAGTAAATGGCGAGATCTACAAATCTGAGTGCCTCGAGAAGCGCCTTTTGCCGTTCTTGCAGCAGCACGACGAAGCTCCGCTATTTTTGGCAAGATTTGGCATCATGCCACTATTCTAAAAGTGTCCTGGAGTGGTATGAGGCCAATTCTGTCCATTTTGTTCCAAAGGACATGAATCCGCCAAACTGTCCGGAGCTGCGCCCGGTGGAGCAGTACTGGGCAATGATGAAGCGGGAACTTCGGAAGAGCAAGAAGACAGTCAAAGACATGTTAAAAAAATGGAAAAAAAGAGAAACTGGTACCGGATGACACTGTAAAGACTTTGATGGAGGGCATCAAGCGAAAATGCGTTCAATTTTACACTCAAGGCTCCATCGATTAACTTTTCTTTTGATTTTTGAAGTAAATATATGTATAAAACTACCCCAAAATTTTGGTTTGATTCTAAACATTATAAGAAAATTGGCATGACATTTTTGGTGTCGCAATAATTTCGTGTTCGCCCTTTATCCCGTCGCGGTTGTATCACATGTTGACTATTTTTATTTAATGTCGCGTAACATTGATCTGGTATTGATGCTCGGATTTAACAGAATGCTCTTGAAGTCTGGAGGGATTCTTTCCTCAGTGATAATGGTGTGCGATTTCTGCAACACCTTTTCTATGCGTTCCCTGATATGATGAGTCGTAGCCACGCTTAAATATAAATCTAGCTAGACAGGTATATGATGATAGACAATATGTTCAAGATTATCGACATTCATAGGGAATCGACTGTTGGATTCACTGAGTAGAAGTTTTATCAAAACTGTGAATGTGGCGCCAGTCTTATTTTGTTATGTCTTACTTCAAATGCCAGACATTACAACAATGGTATACAAACAATCTTATAACAGCTTCATTCTCGATAATTTTATAATAATAGAGGGAAAATAAGCGTGATGAAACCATCACTCAAATTATTATTGTTAGGCTGCACTTGCATGTAAGACTTTGAAGCGATTAAACGGCTTAGAGATTGGTATCGGACAAATAAAAAGGAGCAATGAACTGACAAGTAAACGTTAATTTGTCTACAATAACTATACAATTTAACTGAATAACGCAGAAGACAAGAACTAACTAAGGCGGACAAAGTGATACGCGAATTGAATGAGCTAAGACAAGGTATCTATCGAAAAAACAATCAAAACAGTGGACATGAACATAAGAAAAAAACTTGAAAATGAAACACCTTTTGAGGCAGTTACAGCAGCGTCTCCATGGACGACATGATCCTTGCACGGCTGGAAAATGCTTCAAAAGGAGTTATATTTTCAATGTTGCTTTCCTTTTCTCTCAGTCATGTTCATGTCCATTGTTTTAAATGATGTTATTTAGTTTATTTGTTTTTTTTGTTATTTAGTTTGGCAGTGTCGTGTTTACAAGTTTAAGAGGGCGTTTTCTCATCTTCGTAATTTCTTCAGTCTTTTGTAGTTTAGTCCGTTGGTGTGTCATTTATGCGCTCTGAGAGTATTTTAAAGTCGTTTTCTCCAATCAAAAATAATTGTTCATAACGTCGTCGAGATATCTGAATTCTACCAGTTGTAGTTATGTCTAATATTACAAATCTTAGTAGTCCCAACAACATAATCTTTTTGAGACTATAAATTAGAAGAAAAATTAGTAATCTCCATTTAATTCCAACTACCTTTGATTATCTTCGACAGATACGCGTATTTCGTCTACAATGTGCAGACTTCTTCAGTGTCTCGTACTAATAACTCGACTATTAGTACGAGACACTGAAGAAGTCTGCACATTGTAGACGAAATACGCGTATCTGTCGAAGTTAAGCAAAGGTAGGTGCAATTAAATGGAGAATACTAATTTTTCTTCTAATTTATGGTTACAAGTATTCCACTAAACAGCTCAAACCCTCTAGGATTCATAATCTTTTTGGTTTACTGATGGGACTCATGAGAGATAAGTTTCCTAAAAAGAGAGGTCGTTGCGTCTCTTTTTGTTATTTAATTAGTCAGTCAGTGTAACGTTTACAAGTTCAAGAGGGCATTTCGTAACTTGTTCAGTTGTTTATAATTTAATGAATGGAATCCTAAAGCACAAGAAACAGTACACTAACTTCTTATAATTGGTTAGAGAAAACTGCTTCTAAAACTCTCAGAGCACATACATGGAACACCAACGGACTAAACTAAAAAAGACTGAAAAAATTACGAAACGCCTTATTAAACATGTAAACGTAACACTGACTAACGAAACGACAAAAAGACAATTGAAGAAACATTACGAAAGAATTCAAAATTCTCAAACGTGGCTCCTTCTGAGTGATTTGCAACAGCGTCTTCTTAGACATGTTCTGTGTACGGTTGGCAAAATGATTGGAAAAGATTTACGCAACGATATCATCTAAGGCCTGGCATCGAGGTTTCTACTCTATTCAAAGTCTCGTCAGTAAACCTTTAAAAAAATCATTGTAAAGTTATTAAGTTATTCTCCGTATTTCTATATTTTACAAAAATTATTCGTTTAGACTTTCTCACAGGTTTCAGCTGGAAATGAACCTAAGAAGAGAAATAATTCTCTGATATACACAGAAATTCCTTTGATTCTTCATTACCTGCCTTGCTCCTCAGAAGTGCATTAAGGTTGATACTTTTTTTCTCGTTTTTAACAGAGCTCCCATGGAACAATTTTTTTAAAAGGTATAATAACATCGAAGGGCGATGGAAACCAACGAAAATTTCAATGTTCCTCGGCATAGATTCCTATATTATAATGGGCTTGAAATGTTTAGCTATCGATATTATTTTCAAGTCAAAGATTTTTCAGGCTTGAGATTTGCGTGAAATGATTTTCAAAAACCTGGGACTGTATGTAATGCTATATTACATAAAAAAGCAAAGTCATCTATCTATTTATGATTTTTTCTCTTAAGGCGCCTTTATGAATTTCTATGAGATGAAAGGTATTCTAAGAAATTAAGAAAAGAAAAAGAAAATTGTTCAAATAGCTTAAGATGCCTTAAACTAATATCCCTTGATAGCGAAACAATTTAAATTAGCATGTATACCTCATACTTTCTTAAGGCTGTCAAAATCGTATGATTTTTTTTTTCAATTTAACGGAATTTCGTCAAGCTTCGTGTAATTTCTGTTCAAATAACATATTGTTTCGGAAGAACATGAATCCACGAATTTTCAAAAGCAAAAACTTTCGTTTCGTTTAGTATTGAATTGGAAAAAGTTTTATTTCCCACAACTTCATTGAATTATCGTCTCAAAATTTCCATTTACGCGTCACATGCATGATGGATGCTTGTGGTGCGTCTTCTCGATAAATTTATACAGCATTTTATATTCGCTTTCTCCCAGCTACATGTTGACGATCACCATAACAATATCCACGTTTGGCGATATTCACCATGACGCCCTCTAATATGCTGTTATGTTTAGAGGCTTGTGGGAAAAAAATGCATACGGATGGATTAATCAAACTCACGACCATTTATGGACGAAGAGATTATTGATGTTTTTTTTGGCAACGACCGGCGGAGATGTACTGCTTTCTTTTATAATCCAACGTTAGAACGTACCAATTCAGCAACTGACATATTTGGGAAGACAAACGTAGAATAACGATTGCGCTTAGACACATGTGATGTTGCCGCCTATAATTTTCAATACTATTTTCGACGAATTTCATAGTCAATGGATAGTCGATTTAGATAACATTGTTCAGTGGTACAATTGCGACTCTCCTCTTGGGAACGTGAGCCCCATTCAAACTACGATTATGTGCTATTTTCGTTTATTTTCTCTCCGTGATAATACCGCCTGATAAAGATCATCCGAGCCAACAGAAAGATTTATGTACTTTTCATAAACTTCAACGCTCGCTGCAGTCCAGCAAACCCCTTAGGCATGAAGCGGATAAAATGCATCATGCAGTCCAGAAAGAAATTGTATTCTGTCTGTCGTTCATTGTTTTTATTACCTGCACAACCGCCGCTCATACTTTGAGCTCGATGATTATGATAATGAAATACAAAACGAAAAGAATGTCAATATAAAACACCACGAAGACGAGGCCACAGCTCATACATATGTCGACTGTCGTGTCGGTCGTGTCTTTCTCGTTTCATTAAAATACGTCTCAAACTTGAAACCCCCTTCGATGTAAAGTGAATAATTCTGTGTCTGAAGGGGATCTCTTCCGAGCCAAATCTTGCTTGGCTCGAATCGCTTCCATGAGAACTGGATGTGTTTCATAAACCAAAGAGGGGGATTATCATGATTCGACTCGACACAAATGATTGTGGAATACGATGCGTACGACAAAACGTCGAAAACAATCAGCAACAACGTATTTCACTACTGCTGCATTCATTCGGTTTATTTATTTGCTTTCAGCAGCAAGTGTGAAGTTGACTCCGGAAAGGTCAAACAAATAAAATAGAACACCGCACCGCCGCCGTCGAATGTGTGTTTTCCCTGGCTGCTGGAACCGTCCTCCAAACTAACTTCCATAGTGCGTGCGCCGTTTTTGAATGAATGATCACGATCGGATGCCGCGCAGATGGTCGATCGAGTTGACGAAGAAAATGCGGAAATGCGTTTTGGAGGGAGGGTTGCCAGTTTTCGTTTGTAGGTTTATTTATGGAGAGCTTTCAAAGCAGCACTGCTTGCATGCTGTTTGGCATAGTCTTGGTTTAGCATTTCAAGCTTATTGCTTTCACAATTCGTGTATTGCTTGCTCTCAACTAAGTGTTCACTTAATGTACTTCCATAGATACTAATTGAGAGCATTCGATGCCCGGTACAATTTTCCTGAACGAAAAATTCCTAGACCAGACCGGCAATCGAACCCAGCCACCTCCAGCCTGGTGTTGCTTTGTAGCTGTGTCTTTACCGACTCAGCTAAGGGAGGTTCCCTAGAACATCATCTCGCTTATTAATTAGTATCCCAGATAACCAGAAGTCGTATAACAGAGTTCAGATAGTATCGTATATTCCTACACTTTTAGTCAGAATCACATATAATTGTGGCCGTTATCGTATTATGCTTAAATTGAATCGTACATAGTGCACATTTTCAAGTTATATACGATGTGTCATTTATCCATCGTACTGCGTGATAAACTAAATCGGATATACATCGTTAGACTTTTTAAATCGAATTTGTTATTTCAGATTAAATTGCATACGATGTCAAATTAATTCGATTAAGAAAACAATGGAATTTAAACCTATATGGCTTCCACGTATACACGTATAAGCTGTATTTTTGCATTCTATACGATATGTTTGCTTACATAGATGTTTGTATGATTCGAAAAAGTCTACGTTTGTCTACGATGGGGGAGGGGGGGATATACCAAAAGTCTACGTTGACCTGTTTTCTCTCTACAAAACGGATATTCATACCCTCCACGCAGAAAAAAATACCGTCATAACAAACATATCCCAGGTAAATCCAAACATAAATTTAGTTTATTCTGGCCGCAAACATAAACTTGCTGAATCCTAGAGGGTTTGAGCTGTTTAGTGGAATACCTGTAACTAGAAATTAGAAGAAAAATTAGTATTTTTCATTTAATTCCAACTACCTTTGCTTATCTTGACAGATACGCGTATTTCGTCTACAATGTGCAGACTTCTTCAGTGTCTCGTACTCACGAGTACAAGTCGAGTTATTAGTACGAGACACTGAAGAAGTCTGCATATTGTAGACGAAATACGCGTATCTGTCAAGATAAGCAAAGGTAGTTGGAATTAAATGGAAAATACTAATTTTTCTTCTAATTTCTAGATAAAATTGCTGTTTTTCAAACATATTCTATGCTTAAACCCAAGCGACATCGTTGTTTGAAATTAAAATCATATTATGTTTATGTTCAACCTATTAATTATACGAATAAACGTACAAATTTTGCATTTTTCTGGATGGGTTCTAAATTTATTTTATTTATTCTATAAATTTTTGTTATCTTAGTTCTGGATTTGGCTTAAATGCTAACAGGTTCCCGATTCAAGAAGTTTGCTCAGAGATTCCCTACTGGAATCGAGCAAATAACCTACCAATAAACGTAACGCTTGGCTCAAGATGCGAGCGTCGAAACTTTGTCTCGGCCTCACGTTCTGGAGAAGGAAGTACGCGCTTAAATTGACCTACCCGATGAAAGTATTGTTGAAATTGACTGGCCTTGGAATTAATTCAAAAACTGTTATTTTCGTTCGAAACATGCTTTTTATTTACTTGAAATAATTCTTATGTTTCAAGTTGAACATCGATATTTTTTAATTTAAATGGATGAGATTTGTATCCGTGTTAAACATTACACACGAAGGATTAAAACATTTGTTAAGATCTTGCGTATTACCTTCGTGCTACTCCGATCATTTTCGGAATCCAGTTCTGTGCCAAGTAAGCTCGAGCCCTCATGGCTTGAATGAAGTTTTTGTATTTGTTTTGCCAAAGTAAGTTTTATTGCAATTGTAAACCAATCTGAGTCATAAAATCCGTGCTGGTTTGTACACTTTCAATCCATAGCCTGTTGGTTTGTGCTTACAATTTAAAACGTGCTACGAATATAGGTGATAACTACACACAGTGGCAAAAGTACCTAATGTTGAGTACAATTCATCCAGGTCAACACTCTTGAAGCGATTTTCATTCTTCGTGTCATTAAATAAAGAGTCCATATTTAATGATAGACTTTATCATTTTCCAAAGCAAACGACTAAAAAACTACAACTATTCCGTGATGGAGATTGTTTACTAATGTGCGCTGCACTGCACACAGTTTCCGAGCCCTGAACTTTGAAAAATTGCAGCAATACATAAAATCAGTATAATATAGCAGCTAATTGAAGAATGGAGCATTCGTCACTACAACCTATAATATGTGATATAGATTATCTTCATACTAGCATCTATAAATCTAAAAACTGTCTACGTTAAATTTCGGACACAAAAATAATAACAAAACAAAATTTACACATTATTTAGAAAAACCGATTGTGTATTTCACAATACATAATAGATTGATATCTACATTAGAAACAGTTGATTAAGATGTTATTCCTTGTTTCTGTTAAATTCTCGAACTTTCTGTGGTACACTCGCCATCAGGTTCCATACGGTATCCTCTGATACGCCCGCTGTGACGATGCTCCATCTTCTCATAAAATCATCGGTACCATTTACTTTCTGCTCAGTTTCTAAATGTTTCCGCTTAACTAGAGCCCAGTACTTCTCTATTGGGCGAAGTTCTGGACAGTTTGGTAGATTGGCTGTTTTTGGCATGTAATTAATTGACTTCTTGTACCTTATACCATTCCAAGACGGATTTCGCATAGTGATAAGAGGCCAAAACAGAGCTGGACAGCAACCGCTTTTGCAGACATTCTTTCTCGTACACATCCTTATTGAAAGTTCCGGTAGAGACGAAACTTTTATATTTTTGACCACAACTACATATGGCCTGCCAAATCAAATACTTCTTCGAGAATATGGACACTTTCTTTGTCCAAAAATGATTTGAAACGGTGTTCGTTTGCATTGCGATAAGCCAAACACAGAAGCTATTTAAAGTCTTGGAATACGTATGTTTCGTCGTCGTGTCGTTTTGATACAAGAAAATGTTTGCAAAAAATTGGTGTCAAGAAACTTGGCACGACTTTTTGCAGTGAAATTTTGCATGTTATCACAGTTGGGCACCCTTTTTTTACTTTGCCCCTGTTTCACTTTTTTTACGTATGATTTTGACTTCTCCGCAACATTTCGCACAGAAAGATTCGGATTTTTTTTTTCAAAAATGGCTACCAACTTCTTGTCCATATGTCGGGAGCATACTTTTCGATTTGTTCCACTTCCAACCTTCCGATCCACAGTCAAGCGCTTGTCAAATGATTTACAAACACAAAACATGGTACTTTTCGGTAGTTTTAGTTTCTTGGCAAGATCGCGTACCAATAAATTCGGATTTTGTCGCCGTTGAATGTTACAATAATGTAAACATTTTGTACCACGAAATAAAGTGGAGCGTTTCAACTGTCATATAACTGAAATGTTTCAGCTCTAATCACCGTTTCGAGAGGAAAAAAAAAAATAACAAGAGACAGTAATTTGATCGTGTTGGTTGTGTTTCTCTATTAGTTTTTTACAACATCGATAGATCGAATCCATGCTACCAACTCAATATGTAGTAAGTTTATGATGCCAACTATTGGGTATTTTCATTAATACGAAACTGTCAAATTTTGGTCTACGTGGTTTATGAACAGTACCTCTTCGTAGCTTGTGTTCACTTGGATCAGACCACTCTCCATAGTGAAATTTAAATTGAAGCACCAAACGTTAAACGCTAAGCTCAGTTTACCCATAATCGCAAAAAAAAAATGCACATACTCATTTATGGGTAAAGTAACGTACCCATAAATGGGTGTGTGTACTTTTCGCGATTATGGGTTTTCTTCACCCATAGCGGTCATGATTCCATCAATGAACTCAAGTTCTCCATACAAATACCATCCGATAAACATCCGACGTTTAGCAGCCATAGATCGCTCTACCTGCAGGATAAAATCAAAGTCATGCACAGTTGGTTGAAAAATCGATGTTGGTAAAGTAAACTCACCACCGCCATGCTTGACTGTAGACCGCAAATATTCCTTTTCACCGGTTCGCCGCCATTTTCTTGTGATACCATCAGACCCAAATAGCACTACTTTCGTCTCGTCTGACCAAATCATCTTATTGATGACGAAATTTGGTCCTGGTACTGTGCCGGACAACCATGGCTTCTTAAGAGTTACTCTGCCCTTAAGACCTTTCGAAGAAGGGCGATGAAGACGATTTCGGATTACGGATTGTGATGTCAGTTGAATGGAAAACTCGCTTTAAATCTGGTTTTCGGAGCTGATAGTTCCCGGTACAGCTCAGCCGTCTTCACGATAGTTCTGTCGATTTGCGCGAATGGCCTACGATTATGAAAGTGGTGTTAAAAAAATATTGTTTTCAATAATATCCCATTTAAATTCTGATTTTTTCTTAAATTTTCCAAAAGGGACTACTCGTATGGAAAATAAGTCAAAAGCGTGGAATCACTTTCCACGTGAATGTAATTGTGATTGTTGGTCGACAATCTAAAAACATCGACTAAAATCAGATGGATGTTTTTAATTTGTTGACTTATCATTCCCAGTTACATTTCTGAAAACTAAGTGTCTCCACATTTGGCGAAAGTGAGTCAAAAACGACTCAAAACTGGGTAAAATTTGTGGCCGTTCTTTCTTGCGAAAGATCGGCCAATGTCGGCTATAGTTCGTCTAGAAAAAATATCAACAAAGTCTTAATACCTGACCCAGGCTTGAGCTGAACTATAAACAACTTAGCTATAATATTATGTATAAAAAACTGCTCGGACCTATCCCTAATAATATAGATGCTCGTCGTTACTATTATGAATACCATTAGCCCATCTTCTTCGTAGAAGAATCTCACATCAAGCATAACCGTGTATGTAAATTATCCACATGCCCTTGAAAATCCGCTATCAAATTAAAAAGAAGCTACACTCCTATAGATTCTCATTCCGTGTTTATCGCTTTTACACCATTTACTGCAAATAACATTACATCTAATTAGCCGAGCTCGTTATCATCTGGCTGCAAACAGCCACCAAACGACCCGGAATCGGGCGACTCCCATCCCATAAAACTGCACGTGCAGCAAGTCTCTCTACCTAACTAGATACCTTTAGCCTGGTAGGAAGGAACATTCCAATTTTCCAAACATGGAATGTGTATCACGCTGCCGTCGCCGCGCTGCAAACAACCAAGCCATCCATCAGGCAGCGCGTTGAACCTTCGCTTACAAAAATACATACAGACACGACGATACACGCTTCCCCGATGTAGTGAAGATCCATAGATGGCGCCTTCCCTTCTGGGGCGAGGAAGCGTCTTACGTAATCTCGTTCGACGTTTATTTATGGACTTGAATGGAACGCAGCTCGCAATCACCCCACTGGGTGTGAAAAATAAATCCACGACTGAGTGCAATGATTCACCAGCAGCGCTATAAAACATAAACAACCACGCGCAAAACTTCGGAAAATCGATAGTAATTACTCTTCTCTGCTTTTCCCGCGACAGGTAAAACCAAGATCCAGTGCAGCAAGTGCCAGAAAAAGTGCTCCGGCGAGGTGTTGCGTGTTTCAGACCGTTATTTCCACAAAACGTGCTTCCTGTGCACGAAATGCAGCAAATCCCTGGCGACGGGCGGCTTCTTCTCGAAGGATGGCGTCTACTATTGCACCCAGGACTACCAGAAGCTGTACGGTACCAAGTGTGCTGCCTGCAACCAGTATGTGGAGGGCGAGGTCGTGTCCACATTGGGCAACACATATCATCCAAAGTGCTTCACCTGTAACAAATGCAAACAACCGTTCCAGTCGGGCAGCAAGGTAGGTGTTTAACCCGTCACCCCTCCCTAAATAGGGTTGATACTTAACGATTGTATTTTTCATAACAAACGATTTATCGTAAGGTTACCAACACTGGCAAGGAAGTTCTCTGCGAGAGCTGTGTCAAGAGTCCGGTGGTGACCGCTGCACAGGCAACGCCCTCTGCGGCAGCTTCACCGAGGCGGCAGATCGAACAGGTGCTTGAGCAGAACACGATCAAAGAAATTACCTCCAGTCCGACCAAGGCAGCCACTCTTCAGCACCATCAGGAAGCAATCCGAAAGCAGCAGAACAACAAAGACATCGATCCGAATGAGTGTGCCGGATGCCATCAACAGCTGAAGGAAGGGCAAGCGCTGATTGCGCTCGACCGACAGTGGCACATCTGGTGTTTCAAGTGAGTAACTCAACATGATGTACCTAAGTCGAAACGTTTGTCGATTTCATGTCAACATTTTTTTTTCATCTTAAGGTGCAACGCATGCGGTGTCACGCTAAACGGCGAATACATGGGCAAAGATGGCGTTCCGTATTGTGAAAAGGATTTCCAGAAATCGTTTGGGGTCAAGTGTGCCTACTGCAATCGATATATTAGCGGTAAAGTTCTACAGGCTGGTGACAATCATCACTTCCATCCAACGTGTGCCCGGTGTACCAAGTGCGGCGATCCGTTCGGAGATGGCGAGGAAATGTACCTGCAAGGTGGTGCAATATGGCATCCGCGATGTGGCCCCGGACCGTCGTCCGAGTCCGGGATTATAAACGGGGTCGAAAGCAACGGATTCAACACGGAAACCGAGTTCGACCGTACCAGTACAAGTGCAATGAGTGAAATTCAGGTACGGGAGTTGGTTCGGGGTAACGGCGGATTAGAGATAAATCAGAGAGAAGCATTCACTTTCGCTAGTTTTGTTTAATTCGATGCTTCTTATTCACATAATTTCTGTAACGTTTTTAATTTATTAACTATATCATTTCGGGGACTGCATTTGATCCGTTCGGTTTTTTTTTCGCCATCCATTAGACGCAACCATTTGATTGGTCAAGTGCGGTCCATTTTCTTTTGTCCCACTGTTAAATTGTTAATTTTATTTTAGTTTTATGACGCAGCATGGAAAAGTAATTTGTGCACATTGGGTTTGTTTTTAACTTATTTTTTCAGTTTTCGTTACCTTCACAAACACCAAGTTTGAGTGGTTCTGTTTATAGTCCTTACACGCATAGAAAGGTTAGTTTTGTTTCTTGTTTTTATTTTTCGTTTCACAGTTGCTTTACCACTATTTTTTATCATCTTTCTGTATTCATTCTTTCCCGGTGATGTGTCTAATCGTTGTGTTCAAGTTGATTGCTCTACAACACTTATCTATCACTTATCATTCCTTTGGGTGTAGACATATTCCGTTGGTTACTGAATTTTGGTATCAGATTCGATTATCGCAAACTACACAACATAAACAGCTTGAGCAAAGATGATTCACCAAAACCTAATCTGATTTTTTTAATTGAACCCTTTTTACGACAATGAGCACCATTGATTGTGTTTTGAAATGCTTAAAATTACACCACTAGAGGCTCAGAAAGCAGTATTTATTCTACCGAGTCAACCAGTTTTATCTGACTATCGAATAAAAAGGCACCACTATATTGAAACTGATACCAAATTTTCAATCAACTATCTATAAAGCGTTTTAACGTTGCACAATTTCCCGTTAATCAAATTGCTTTCTTCCGCGTACAATCAAACTACAGTATCACCGTACCACCAGCCCGGGGCTGATTCTGAGAGAGTACAATCGTCACGGGTTCGAGGATATCGCTCGCATCTACACCTACAGTTATCTAACGGACGAGCCGCACTACCTGGGAAACCGATCGAACCGTACGACAAGGCGCCGGTGTCGCCACATTTCCATCGGCCCAATCAATACGGCAGCGGACATCGTTCGGCCTCCGGGTCACGGTCCCACTCTCGAAGCCGCAGCGCTATGAAAGTGCTGGTAGATAGCATTCGCTCGGAAACACCACGCCCCAAAAGTCCCGGTATGAACAACGAAGAACCGATCGAGCTGAGTCACTATCCGGGAGCGAAGAAGCCACCACCGGGCGAAAAACCAAAGATTGAACGGGATGACTTCCCGGCGCCACCGTATCCATACACAGACCCAGAACGGCGACGACGTTATTCGGACTCCTATAAGAACATTGAATCAGACGACGAGGTGGACCATCATGCCAAGAACAAGGAAGATAAGGAAAATCGGGCTGAAATGTGAGCGCTGTTAAAAAATAAAGTTTCTGTTGATCGCATAACTAAACTAAATTCGTTTCCCGAATTTCAGATTGCTGCAGAAGGAGAGAGGAACTGAGCAAGTTGAAATCATCCGGTATGGGCGAGGTTATCCTAAAGGACCTCCAGGAACATAAGAAGTACGAACACTGGAAACGGGAGAACCTCGATCCACGGAATGCCTCGCGCACTCCGTCGGCATCGAAGGAACCGACCTATCGACTGCGATACGAATCGCCAGTGGGCGCTTCGCCCTCTCGAAATTTAGACCATCAGCGACCGGTGGAAGACGAATATTTCGATCGATCGACCAGCTACCGCGGTTCCGTTGGCCGTGCCATTGGAAACGCGCCCAGCTACAATGGTAAGTTGATCATATCCTATTAATTGTGCCGTCGAGTTCATGCCTTAAGTTGATTGTTTTATTTTTTAATCAAATCAAATCACATTTCAAACAAAATCCAACGAACATGCACAAAAAATGCCCACAAACAGCCATCCACTCGTATAGGTCTCCTCCGAAGCCAGGATACGGATTTAAAACGTCAACGCTGCCACCTTCGTTAAGAAACGGTTATAGTTCTGTAAGTGTCATTCCTTCTAGAGGTCGGAAGTGCTTGTTCTTGCTCTCGTGTCTCGGTGGTTATGGCTAGTTCTGTGTGGTGCAAATGAAATTTAAAAACTAACATCAAATAACCCATCTATTGACTAGTACTAACCTCATACTAACAGTGTATGCCTGTGTGATTTGTTTTTTCCTTCCCCAACCGCTTACCGGATTCTGGACTAACCTATTATCATCAATGCTAACTACTAACCGCAAACAAAATTTGAATTTCGAACACGATTCAAACTAACCCCCTTACATTAACCGACTGTCAACGGCGCAGTGGTGAGTTCCTTACGACAAGTACCTAAACCGGGTTACGGCTTGGCCCCTAGTTCGCATACCTTCAGTTCCGCTACATCTGGTTCCGCTCGCGGTGTACCTGTAAGCTGCTTTTATTGTAGTAAAACGAATCAAATTCTAGTTCTGTTTTCTTGTACCTACAACATACTCATAAAATCATATTTGGTCGTTTCTTAATTTGTCAAAATGCCTATGTGTTATTAATGTTCATTATTTTCTTAGTTATGATGCTTGTTCGCATTTTATTGTTTCTATCCTATCACATTATCATTTTTTCATCGTCTCGCCGCAATCATGTGCTTATTTGCGTACGACAAAAGAAACAAAATTTTGTCACGTGCGGGCCAAGTTTTGGACCTCAGGGGAAACAAGTCTAGAATTTCGTGTAGATAGCAGTAGACAAATTTTCCAACTGATCAACAAAACTATTTATTTTGTTTTATTCGTTTTCTGTCTAGATTTAGTGCATGCAAATTTCGAACGAAACACGCTTGAAAGTTACTGCTGAGAATGTACGGTTCTGAAGCATGCTAGTTGATTTTTTGGAAAGTGTTGTTTGGAAGAAGTGGATTTTTTAAACTAACATCAATTGTACATATTTTTAGGATTTCTCGTTCGGTGGACTTGGAGATAAGACACACAGTACGGAGTTCAGTTGCGGCAAAAGTGACAGTAAGTATTGCATATTGTTGTAATTCAGATTATCAGTTGATGGCCGTAATAGCGTGTTGTTTGTTTTGATGACATTTTGTTCACATTTTAATCAAGTCGGTTAAGGTTTCTAACTACCTAGTTAGTTAAATAAGCTAGAATATGATAGAATGCACTCATTATTTGTTACGTAGATATACTGTTGGTCTAAAGTCTCATTAGGACCGCAAAAATATCATAATGTTTCGCCAAAAAAACTCGGTTGAAGGTCTCTTGTATCCAATTCCTTGATTGACCAATACTTGCAAAATCTTATCCGACGTCAATGATCCGAGATACACAAATTCATTCAACACCTTGAGCTCAGTTCCGTTACTAATTACAGCCTGGCCAATGCGAGCTCTATCGCGCTCATCACGCTGGGTTCCCTCAGCCAATGTATTCACTTTTAATCCTAACTTTTGGTATACTAATCAGCAACGGCCTGGAACGTTGCTCAGACAATGTCCACCTTGCTAGTGAAGCAGGTGAACTAGCTGTATTTAATGAAAATTGCACCACAAGTGTTAAAGTTCACGGGATTCATTACGCTTCTAGTTTAATAATAAACAGGATACTCGTGGTCGTATCGAAGTCCTTTTCCTGTTTCAAAAGAGTCCGATACGTCATCCATCTTAGCAGTGACCAGCTTTGTTAGTTTCTCTAGTTCTTCATATGCGACCTTGAAATCGATGAACAGGGTTATGCTATAGTCCTAGTGTAACATTTTAAAAGAGCCTCTTCGTTGCTAGGTTCTCTTCTTCGATTTTGTCTTTGGTTTATAACGGCGAAACGATTGAATTTGTGGCTTTGCTTACACTCCGTTTCATTTTACTTGATTTTTGAGTATAACTGTATATTATCTCTTTTTCACTCATGGAAATGTTACACAATTTCCTTACCGAGTTATTGAACATTTAATTCTGCGCTGCCGAGCGACAATACCACTTTTTGATCGAGTACTTGCACGCATTGTCAAGGCCCACGCATTTCTTGGCTTCTATAATCAACCTTTGTTTATTAATAACTCAATACAGGCTTGCTTTCGGATGGATTTTATCATTTTCTTACCGTCCAGTTTCTCATTCAAATGAAATAAAATGTTTATTTTCATGGGATTTATTGATATTCGGAATTACTTCAGATGATTTTCGAAATGGTTGCCATCCATTTGAATGCAAAACCTTACGCGTTTCATTCTACCGCACAAGTAAAAGTCGAGAGAAGTTAGATCTGGCGAATAAGCTGGCCATTCTGTTGATCCCCCGCGCCCGATGCAGCGGGCTTCATATTCGTTGTTCAAAAGTTCTCGTACATCTCGATGATAATGCAAAGGGAAACATCATGTTGAAAAACCATTCTTCTTCTGATCTCCTCTGGAACATCACTTAGAAATTCTGGAAGTTTATTTCGATGATGATGATGATGATGATTATGAGATACTACCATCTATTGTAGCAAGGTTACTTTCCATAGCAGTGGAATAATCTGATAAACGATTTGATCAGGATTCTATTGTTGTTTGTGATCTTCAAGCTTCTGTATGAAGGGCCAAAAACGTTTGGGCGGGCCCGTAAGCAGAGACACTTACGCGAAACTCGCGAATTGAGGGAAGAGAATCTCCTTCCAAAAGCAAGTTCACACCCACAGCATTAGAGTCGAGCCCTCGATTGACAGAATAAACCCAATAGATGGGGTCGAAGAGCCCGCCCTCGTTCCGCGAAATGTTAAAAATAGGGAGGAGGCAGTCCCATGCTCCCTATCCAAATCGTTTCACTTGGGTGCCCTGATGGTCCCTCCCTTCTCCCGTTATATATTATGTCGATATGATGATATTCAGTATATTTTGTAGTGGTCATTTGATTGCTTACCTTGTGTTAGAAAATTTGTCTGAAAGTCTGGTTAGGGTTTATACCGTTCTTTATTGCTCTGTGTTGTCTCGATGTTACTGCATTTGAAAAGTTGACTTTAGGATGACCATATGATATTGCTCGTGGTCATAGGCTAGGGAAGAGAAAAGAAAGGAAAAAGGATTAATGATTGGTAACACGCTATGCGCATGTGAGATTTTCATGGTGATATTCTCAGAACGGCCGTTCAGAATGGTTCGACGGATGCATATGACATCATTCCCGTTGAGTTTTCGCACGTTTATTCAATTCCATCATGTTTAGTTATAGAATACAAGAAACGTTTTACAACGTGCTTCATTTGGGAATAACAGGGCAATGATCCACCATCGTATCTTCAAGTGATCATTACAAGCTGTCCATTTGGTTCAGGCACTTTTGAACGTTGATGGGGCAGCCGATTCATACATGAAATCTTGCAAGTGCTTGCAACCCAATGAGAGCATTATAAACCAAATTTAAGCAAAATCTAACGATAAAATTTGCAAATCCACTTTACTAAAATAATAGGTAAAATTTAACGTTTTCTTTCGGTAAATTTCGGTAAAATGAAAACCTTATTTTCGGTAATCTTATCTTAGCGTGTAGTATTAAATAGGTAATCAGTGACTCAATAAGTGATTGCAACATGTTAACATGTTATTACAAGCTGCCAGACCTATTCTGAACGACATTGATCAATATCACCTTCACCTAGCACAAGGTACACCTTGAACTTTGGCTCTTCACCTCCCGCTTTTCGCTTTGCACATCAAACCTCTCGCAGTGTCACCTGCTAAGATGTTTTCGTGTTGCTCCACCTTTCGATCACCTCACCTTCATTTGGTATCGCTCCACATTTTGACGGTTTTCTTGCATTCTTCTCGTCTAAAACAGTCTGACACTCCTTGTCGAACCAGTCGCACCTTTGACTGCATTTTTAATCTCTGCTTTCACTCGTCTCCAGCACTCCTCATGGGGCTTTGAGCAGCTCTCCCTCAACCGCGACACTGTGTCTAGGCTTTGCGCATAGAGGACTACCGGTCTAATAAACGTTCTTTATATGGTTCATTTTGTAATGCGACAAACTATGATCCTTAGTAGTTCAAAGTAAGCATGCAATTATGTGTCTTTGTATCTCATTGCTGATTCCGCTCTCGTTTACTTTAATATACAAAATTTTCGACGCATAAATGACAAGTCCAATCTTACTAGCTCGGGGTTCAGGTCTGATATATGCACATACATATGCGATAACCGTTTCCGGTATCATCTCAAAATTCAAAACGTTGAACGTATGTTGGATTTTTCCTTGATCAATCCCGAAGAATGATTATTTTAAGCGCTCATCGCACTCATCACAAAATCTAACTTTGCTTAAATCAATCGAGTCAGTTTATCTAGAAATCCGTATTCGTGCATGATCTGCTATAGCTGATCTTGATCGATTGTGTTGCAAATTGAATCAAAATCGATGTACTGTTTGCTACTGTTTGCTAACTGGGCTAAGTGCACAGCCCAGTTAGCGGATGCTGCTCGCTAAATGGGCTGACATTTCAAATGTAAATAAATTTCGAGGGGGCTTTCGATCAGATACGTTATTGCGATGTAGCTTATTGTGCACCAGATTGTACAAAATATTTGACTCAGTTTGTTTGGAATTATGACTCAATTTCGTACAATTAAAAAAAAAATAACTCCTCCACGAACCTTACCTGCCTTTTGCATACCCCTTGCTGATTTTGACAACAAAATGTCAAATCTAGACAAAATAGTCAAAAGGTCGAAAGTGACATTTGTAAACAATGACCTCTAGCGTATTTTTCTGGGATCTGCTTGCTCCCACAACCAACATAGCACCAGAAACAGATACAGGGAGTTATTATCTTCCCATCGGTAGTGGATATAGATGTTAGCAACCTGGTATTTCCAGGAAATTTAAGGTTTAAGTCATTGTTTACAATTGTTCCTTTTGACGATTTTGTCTAGAAATGCTGATTTTTTAAGTCTATTTGCTGTTTAACTGGGCTATAGCCCAGTTAGCGAACGCCCAGTTTAAAAGCAGCCCAGTTAAACGGCACCCAGTTAGTGAACAGTTGCTGTATTAGATTCGCAGCCTTTCTGCAACACTTTCGAAATCGCGAAAATCAGGTCCGTGCTACGATCTCCTCTGCAATTGGAGACAGATGGTGGCATAGATTTTGGGAGAGTAACTTGTAGGCGGCTGCAGAGAGCCCTACTTTAATCTTTTGTGTATGGGACCACGATGAATTCTATCCACTTCTCATTTTTCATTTTCATTTTGCAGCGTTTGGTGGATCAATGAGAACGCAAGTCAATCCAACCCGAGTTAGGGAAGAGACTGGCAAGCAACGGTTGAACGCCATGGAGAGGATAAGGATTAGGTTGGGGAGTAGAGTTGTGTGACTCTTGTAATGAGATGGCCGCGTTGCTACAAAATGTTCTGAAATGTTTAATGTGTTTATGTTAAATTCCGTAAGTTCTCTTCAAAAACATGTATAGTGTTAATAAAATTTCTGTGTTATTTGATTTCTGTTTGATTTCTTATATACTGACTGATATAGAACTTTGTACTTCTATCGATGTATTTCACCGCAATTCTCGGCTACCTAGACCGCGTCCGGGGATGACTGATTTGGTGCTTGAACTTCGTGACCACTCGGGGCCATAGTGGTTGCAAAACCGCCAGCATAGAGTTAGTAGCTTAAAAAAAAAGAGAAAGAAGATTTTAGTGGCATGCAGGATGTATTTGAGATTATTGGTGATATTTTCACAACGACTCTTCGTTTCTTTGACCAAAACTTTCAAATCACTGTACCCCAACCAAACTTAATCGGAACCTCTAATTATACTTTAGCACATTTACTGTCTTAAATGGTTGTCTAAACCCTAAATTAGTAGCCTACTCCTCACCTTGAGATCTGTAGCCGTTCCAAATCTAAAAAAAAATCAAATATGAAACCTAGGCATAGACGATTCTGTTTCCGATCTATCGGTTTTATCTTTAATTTGCTCCTCCCTTCCACTCATCTAATGTTTGGCTTGTAGGATTCATATATAGGTAATACGAAAACAATAATTCTATGATATTGTTTATCACTCATCAAACACTGCTACTGATACAAATCACATGGAAAGGTACATTCTACTGCTTCAAATGGTGTTTCTCAAGCGGGCCCTCCGCGTCCTATCTGTATTAAACATGCTTGTCATCGTCAGTCTAAAGTAACACTTTTTGTGACCATGTGCCTCATTTTGAACTCAGATAATTACTCTGATCAAAACATTCACCCTTTTCCAAAATGGTGCAAATACATTCAGATATTAATGAGCAAATAATGTATTTTGGTTATTTATTCCATAAAACAAATGGATAAACAACAACATAAATTGCCACGATAATGAAAAGTGTACTTTTAGTCGTTTTCCTAGATTGAAAGTAAGAAGTCAAGAGTGATGCGGCATAACCTGATGTCGGTGCCTTATATAGACGTTACCGACTCGGCAAAGTGGAAAAAATGACTAAAACATGTGATGCTACCGCACTGGTCCAAATTCTTGGTCTCAAATGTATGTTTATAGCATGAGATAAACCGTCACCCCGTCGACAAGGTGAAAAAATTTACCCACGAGAGGGAAATTCTATCCACTTCTCAGCTAAATACTCATCCTACCCAGTCTTGATAATTACCCAGCGCATCCTCTTAGCCAACGGTTTATAACCGTATTTTAGTGGTGCTCTTCAAAGTTGATTTACACCAGCAGCTTGTTGTTTTTTAACAGATCAATTACCTTCTTTCTTTGCTGAAGGGTAGTAGCCGGAAGCTTGTCATCTTCCGCACGTGTTCCTGGATCTGGATTACCGTACCACGTTAGTTTACTGAATCAACAACAGTAACATACTTGTCGTAGTACTGCTTCCACCTTTCGATCTCGTGAGAAAATTCTCTTCCAAATCTTGACACATATCGGCTTGTGGCATGTGGCATGTAGCTTTGCGCGAGCTATAGACTTTACGTGTATCGTTTGATCGGTATAATTCCTTCATCGCATCGCAATTACGTTCTTTCATTTGTCGTTTTTCGCTGTCGGATATCGAATTTTGTCTGTTCCGTGCCTGTCTGAAGCGTTCCGGAATCGCTCTCATGTGATGCGATAGCTGTATAAGGTATTTCCTTGTCAAATAGTACTCTGAAAGAACCCTTCTTCAGAAAATTTCGATTCAACTCCTCAACCGCACTCTGTCATCCATCAATGGATCATTTACGAAGCGTAAAACAACGTTAATATTCACCACATTTCTTCTTCCGGTATCCGTCGACCTCAATAACGGAAGGCGATCGGCGTGCCCTCTAGGTGCCGACATCCCCGCTTCGAGCACCTATTCGGGTGCCCTGTTCCTATCACTATCCCCAGCAGCCGATCCGTCGCAGCTTGCCAAACATGGCCCACTTCGATGCTGGTGCACGAACCGAGCCAAAATTTACCTACCATTTACTGCTAATCACCAACTATCGCCTCGCCGTCCGATGTGGACCGGTGTAACTTGGAGGTACGGCCACGAATGATTGATTTCAAACGAACGAAACATAATGCATGTTTTCATTTTCCCCTTTCAGCGCCACCCGTCGGATATTGAATTCGGAAGCGATCCTGCAAAGCCCAAGAGCCGAGTTCTCTATCGTTTGCCCCAGTGGAGACGGAATGAAATCCTCAAGAAGACGTGCTCGTCTGTTCGAAACGGATACATTGCCTCAGATATTCGGATTGTGCAACGCGCGCAGCTGAAGAAGCAGTTTTACCACGCATCGTACTATTGTTTAATAAGTTTTTAATTTGTTTTTCTTCGACGAAGAAAATTTTACTATAGATATCACATCTAACAAAAAAGAAAACCTTTCACTTCCAAGAGCACTAAAAGTTAAACTAGTTTCCCCAAATTAGGAAGTCAAGTTATGCTTCTTTTTTTGTAATACTTTATTTTCAAATCGACCTTATTATAATTTACGCGAAGACAAATAGCCAGAGAAAAGCTATCCGCGGCGAAGCGACCGACGCAAGAATGGATTACAATGATAGCGCAGCGCTTGTGGTTGAAGTAAAACTGATATCTTGCTCCTTAAGCCCAGATGCCACACTACCTATTTAGTAATAATTGACAGAGCAAGAAACACTGTATGGAAACAAAATTTGAAAATGATAAACACAACAAACTAAAGAAATGATAACAAAGTATGTTTTTAAATCCTAAGCGTATATTAGATCGTAGCAAAAGACGAAAGAGAAGAAAAAACTACTAAGATAGAACCGCGAGAAGATAAGAAAGCAATTAGGGTGGGAGCAATGACCTGTACGTTATAAACGAGTTTTTGGCGCCAAAAAATAGGAACAAGATACAACAGTTTGATTTAATTGTTTTCAGTTCAAATACATTTTCTATCCTTTTATGCGATGTGGGTGAGGTTAGTTTAGCGACATTAGAAACGCGTTAGTAAGACAACGTGATACTACCAAGTGCGTACGAATCGAGAATAGTAGAGAAAACATTATTTCACGCTACTTATATTTTCTTAGAGCTTTGTAAATACATTATTCTTTATTAAAAAAAGGTAAATAAAAAAGGAAAAAGAACGGATAGTCAGGCCAACCATGGGGGAGTAGAAAGTAGAAAGCATAGCCTTACATAATAAATGAAAAAAATGCGTAAGTTTTAATCAGCGTAAGTTATATTTATGAGTATTTTTTTTTATTTATGAACAACATTCTTGAATCAAAAGTGAGGTACATAAAAAAGCGTCTAATGAACTACTACTCAGGGTGAATTATCTCACGTTTCAAACGCAAATATCTACTTGTCACATTTCGAATAGGATTGACATACTTATTCTTCTGAAACTCGGTCCGTTTGTTTCAGCAGTGAAAGTATGT